>NJRP01000094.1:564561-585472 GCA_003063835.1 Aphaenogaster floridana | reverse complement strand
CGGGCGCCTTCCCTGCTTTCCGTTATAGCCAGGCGCTGATTAGCTAACTTTATCACCGTACAGCAATGAAATAAAAGCTCAGATCAAAAAATGGCTTACGACTTTTCGATTTAGATTATTATTCTGCATTTGACTATGTGTTCCATATACGTTTTTTCAGATACACCCTGTATAATTCATGCACATGTAGATATAGGTATGTATATATAATAAATGATTTAAAAAACTATTTAGAAACGCTCACTTAATATCCACTGAAAATAATCGTAATTTATAAGGAGAAAATTACAAAAACAAAGTTAAACGGAAGAAGTTAAATTGTAATATTTAACCAAAAGTTAACCAACGCGAAATAAGAGCGGCATAATAGCAAGCTAATTTTCGTTGTGCTATTCATGACAACGCGGAAAACTTTACAAGAGGCTTGTTATAAAGTTTTGCCTTATACGCGTTGAAGATATGCATCGACACGTGGGGCACGTCGTGTCAAGTTGTTTCGCCGCGTGCTTGAATGTAGGGTGGATGAAGCGAAAGCGGGATGGGTGGGATCGCAATTCGGATACTCACCCGCTGACGGAAGATCAATTTGTAAACGTTTCTAGCAAACATCGAACTAGCAGAAAGGATGCTGCTGTCCGCAGAAGACATCACCGCCGCCGATACCGCTCCCAGCCCGAAGAAGGAAACGAAGTCCGGTGTCAGATATTGCAGGACCAACGGCAGAATCATGCTGGTCTCCGTCGCCGTGAAAGGATAAGGACCAGTGTATCCCGTCTCGTTCCAAGCTACGACATAATTATTATACGATATGATCAAACCAAGTTCGGTTTGTTAACATACCTGGAGCGCGGTTATACGTGCGATAAATCAAATTTTATAGTTATTTTAAATATAATTTATTAAAAGAATAATTTCTAGATCCTCAGTAGATTAAAAATCATAGAAATATACTGGGGTTGATGAGCCAAGCAAGTTCCTCTAATATACACATTATATAATTAAACAATATATAAATTGGTAAAGAGTACAAACGTTTCGATCTTAAATGTAGTCATCCTCAGGGCAAATAATAATAATATAAACAAATAAATACGTTACAAAAGATTTAAAGTTGTCGTACGCATATGGAGAACGATGAGATCGCCAAAATCGTCCGAATATAAAAAAATAAAAAAAATTTTTAATTAAAAAAATAAATAAAAAAATAATAAAAACAGTCGATCGGAGACAAATCCAAAGAATATGGTGGATGCTTCAAAGCCCGATTTTTTCCTATTTTTGCGGCTAAAAAGTGAAAGGATAACAATTTGTGAGCGCCAAGGAAGTCATTGCAAACGCGACGAGTGCACTGAAAGAGATATCGAAAAATAGTGCTTTCCACAGCTTTACGAACGTTGACAAAAGTGTGTCACTGCCCAAGGAAACTACTTTGAAGTAAACATTATATAAATAGATGTAAGGTTATTTATTTCTGTGTAATAAATTAATTCTGGGAACTTTTTGGAGCTAGAAGTATAAAATTTAATTTATCGCACGTACAACCGCGCCCCAGGCTCACACTGACCATCGAATTTTAACTGTAATTATTATGCAGTTAATACACACACACATAGTCATTTAGGGAACATTCGTTTGCGGTCGGTTAATTAAATTTTCATCACTACCCCTCTCATTTGTCTTTACTCTTTGTTCGGTATTATGCCCACACAATCGTAATTTAATTCCCTTCTCGTTGCCACCAACGTACGTGTCTGGGATATTTCCAATGTATACCAATGCGGAATGCCATATTGTACTCTGTAGTATTCTGCTCTACATGGCTAATATAGTCAGAATAATATATAAAGCACTCTAAAGGGCAAAGGAGAGATAGTTTACTTCCGTCTCTATCATTTCGAATTGTATCACTGCTTGTCTCATACTGTCTTTGTTCGATGTCATGCCTATGATCGCGTAATTTCTCTCTCTTTCTCTTTCTCTCTCTCTCTCTCTCTCTTTGCCCCCTTGCCAACCATCCGCGTGTCCGGGATCCTTCCGCAACATACCAGTGCAGGGTACCGAATTAGTCCCGGAGACGTAGCTGCGCTCGCGTTACAGCGGGCGAGTCGTCGCATTTACGACCCTCGCCCTCGCAAAGGCAACACCACATGGCGGGGTCCCACGCTATTGTGCGCGCACGCGAGTACACCCAAGACACCCCACGGCCGTCCGCACCCTTCGCGCCCGCCGCCGCACCGTGCCACGCGCTTGTAAATACCAGCAGTTCTCTCTTTGTCGCGCCACCAAATGTCAAGTAGCCTCCGAATATAAAGAGGAGCGTGGGACAACGGGCAACCCGGGTTCTAATTCGATCCTCTCGAGCGGGGAGCGGGAGGGATCGCGAAGGGGGATCCCGTTACTACCCTCGGGCGAGACAGCGACGATCTCGGGGGTGGAGAGAACGAGAAATGCCTTGTTTTATTATTAATGCACCCAAAATTGGACTCTTTTCCGTCGCCAGACAGAGCCTTAAGGTATCTTTCTTCGGGAAAATGAGAGAACGCCGCCGGATTAATATTCGCGCATTTTACTTAAATATTCGCTTAAATAGTCTAACATAATATTAGTTATAAATTAGTTATGAAAGTTATAATATTAGTTAGTTACAATATTAATTATAAAAGACGACGCGCAAAAAATGAGACTCTTAGGTATCGCTGTTTTTAAAGACGCAAAAAAATATTTATAGTATAATTTAAATAGTTTCGGAAATTTTTTGTAAAAAAGATATTACGTGGTAAATATATTTTTCACAAAATTTTACGGCGTAACAGAGTAAACTGATTTGCCGCGCGCTCCAATTAACACATTACGGATCGTATGATATGCAATATTGATTCACGTCTCCAATCCGCAATGTGTTTACTTAATTAATAATTAAATGCATGATACTCACGAGTTGCTTTGGCGATCGCTCCAATCAAAACGGGGGGAATGGCCATAAGGATGCAACCCATAGCGGCAACGTAACTCAATACTTGAGCCCTCCCCGCGGTTTTCGAGGAGAGGACACGTTGGAAGTACACTTGCCAAGGTATACCGCCGAATATCAAAAGTAAACCGTAATCCAAATAATTCCAATACTCCTCGGGATACACTTTACCGATCCAATCAACGTCCATGGAACTAAGGGATTCTACCATCGGATTGGCCCAAGCGAACGGGATGCACATCCACTATTGACAGAAAATGATTTCCACCATTTTGATATGTAAAATAAAAAATTGTTAACTGAAATAAGGACGCATTTTTTATAATTTGATTTTTCGATAAGAAATAAGGAAGCAATTGTTAACAGAAGATCGACTTTATAGTAAAAATATAACTAATATAAGAAATTATTTAGTAATTCTTTGCAAATGTGCACTCTATGCACTTTTCAATTTTATTTAATATTTTGAAACTGAAAGGTGATTATTTTTACTGAATTGTTGGCATTTTAAATAATCTCTATTTTTAAAGGAATTTTTGTATTAACAGAATTATTTTAATAAATGTTAAATTAGTTTTAAAAGCTCTTTTCAGATGATTTTTTGATAAACATAAAGTTGGCTTTAATCTGTAACCGATTGGTACAAGCCAGTCAAACAAATATCTATGTCGCTATCGCGATTATTTCTGAAAGGCCCGATTTATCGCGATTAATTACAGTTAATGGACGGCGGTCTCGTTACAGAGGGAGTTTGCATTCAGAACGGTATCTGAAAGGGAAGTTCCGTTGAACTTGAAATGAAAGTATCGCGAATGCAATACTACATGGCAATACTACAGTTCCAGCTAATTAATAAAGAGAAATCGCGCAGCTTTTCTCTAATTAACTTAAATATATTTTTATACATTAATACCAAATGCATATCATATATCTTATATCGATAATTTATATCAAACGTTAATAACAAAATGATTATACAATTGGAAACACAACGTCAGAATTACATTCTTGTAATATTTGAAAATTTGAGCCTTGGTATACGAATTTAACTAGAAACACATATTTCTTCTCCAAAAAAGCTTTAATTTCGATCGAACAAATTAATCTGCTAAAAGGGGCATCTAAAAAGATAAAATCTTTGCATTGTGAAGCTTTAAAGTTCGCCGTTGTAACGGAAGCCTCCCCGTTGGGAACGGAGTCTCACAGAAATAATAGCTCGATAACGTTCTTTCGGGAAGTGGGTCACTACCTATACGTCACCGAGTATAAATTTGGTAATACAAACGCTCGCAGTAGCGGGGCCATGATATCGATTAGCTCCGAAGCTTATATTGTAGCAAAGACTCGTCCGACAGAGTGTTGCACGGGTCAAGTAAACTGTAATATTTATTGGAATTTTGCTCTACTCGAGATACAAAAAGGTACGCAATTAACTTTTAGCAATGCATCTTCATTTATCTTGTTTTAATTACAAGTTATTCTGTTACTTTTTTATTTTAAATGCACATTTCACTTTAATTATAGATTATTGATTTAATTATAGATTATTCTATTTTAGTTGTTCAAATATACGTTCGAATGATCACGTCAAGCTGAACTGATTGTGTTTTCAATATGTTATTCGCTCTAAATAAATAATTTGCACAAAATAAATAATTATGCCCAATTGCAAGCTTCCAATGCGCTTCGACAATCGTGATTGATCGCTTACCAGACCGATGAATATGCAGAAGAGCTGAATGACGTCGGTATAAGCGACGGAGTAGAGACCGCCGAAGAGGGTGTAGAAAACCGCGATGCAGGCGCTCAGGATGACAGAGGTGCTCTGGTCCATGTCGATGATAACCGCCAGCGTGGCGCCGAGGGCCGCGAGGATACCCGCCGCCCAGAAGACCTCGCCGCACAAGGCAGGCAGAAAGAGGAGACCGCCCATACGCTCCCCGAACGCGTCTTGAAGCGGATCCAACATCGTGACGTACCCCTGCTGTCGCATCTTGTTCGCGAAGAAAATACCACCTACGACAGAAGCGTCGAAAATCGTTGAGAACGGTCTTCAATTTTCTTCCGCTGACGTATCTTATCTACACCTCTGGAAGCTGAAGTAGCTTCATCAGGCACCAAAATAATTTGGAATAAACAAAGGATCGAAATAAATTGTCTCGCATCCTAATTGAGTTTCATGATCCATGACATTTGTTTGAAAAAAAATATTAAATTTGATCTCTTTCTCTTCACTGAAAAAACAAATCTCTTAACTTCTTAAATGGTTTTCCATAAAAATTTTTTATATTATATAAGGACACATATATAAATATAAATATATAAAATATGTCCATATGTTTTTTTCTATTTCTGTCTAAAAGTATTAAGGTACAGTTATGAAAAAATGAATAATTTACGAGATATTTTACGTTTCATGTCAAAATATATCAATTTTTAAATTCGATTATCTCGTAAACGAAGCATCATATAAAAAAATTTTATTCTACATTTTCGATTTATTTCTTTAAGAGAAATTACATCCCTTTCCTGGTTGTACAATTACTGAGCCATTCTGTATAAATGCAATAATTATATAGAAAAGTTATATGTATGATTACATACAGAATATTGTATAATCTAAATACAATTTTACTTTTTGTAAGAAAAACAATGCAAAAGTTATTTTTCTAATTATTTTCAATTATTTTTCTTATTATTTTTCCTTTTCTATATACAGACAGAGATTATGCAAGAGAAAGAATGGACATATATGGACATATTTTATATAAAGACACTATATTTATACATATTTTTGTATGAAACATTTTTTACCTGGTTCACACGCGGAAATGAAAGAGAACAAAAAATAATTTAATAAATCTGTAAAGATTAGAAATCTTCGAACTTTGAGGAAATAAATTGTTAGCAATTTTTTCTTAATGTTATTAGATGATTATTCATAGGCATAGACATAGTGAAGCTAAGCTTTCAATGGATTTATAGTCGCGTTTATTCTTTGTCGAGGTCGTTTGGTCGCGCGCGAGACATTGGTGGAAAAGTTGTCGCCTTTATATGCGAGAGTGCCGATAGCGAACACTCTGTCGGCTGTCTGTTATATAGGAATTCTATTGTCAGCCGTCGCGTCGTAAGTTCTCCAGTTGGGCATAAGCACTCCTGTTCAACGTCGTGTAAAGAAAGACGTGCCATCGATCGACAATCTTTCGTTTGTTCTATCGTCGATCTTTGCGATTGTAAACTTCCAGCGTCCACCCGGCTGGTTAAGGAGAACTAACACAAGTTATGAAAAAAGTTTTCGACGTCTTTGTCGTCCTGGGTTTCTGCGTTAATATCATTATTATTGCCTCCTGTCAGGTAACTTTGATGTATGACAAATAACTTGCGTAGGATAAATTGCCATGGTAAAATCTATATGTCAGGAATTTTATAAAATATTTAAATCGCGCAAAATAGCAAGCAAGAGAGCAAGAGCAAACAGCTTTGTATACCGTACAAAGATTTTTACTGGCGCGGCTCCATATCGGTGCGCAAATTTTTCGCAGAAAAATTGAAAAATGAATAAAATTCTACTTTCTTACATCTCGGGGTACCGAATAACTCGAATGCTTCACGTCACGAAGGAATTGAGAATCGACGGAATTACGAGGACGAGAGGCAAGGAATGAAAATGCCGAAGGGCAATTGGACTCACCGAAAACGAGGCTGAGGGCGTATCCGAAGGGTGCTTGGCACCAGACCAGGCCCCTGGTGTAGATCGCCTCCGCGGTGCCGTTGATGTAACCACCGCCGACCCAGGTCGCCGTCATCGTGAAAATCCCGACGAAAAGCCCGATGGAGCGGCCAGCTAGCATGACCTCCTCCTCGGAGTCGTTGCCCGCCTCTTTCTTTCTGGCCGCCCATATTCCCACGCCCAGGATCACCAGGTAGAAGAGAACGACCGAGACAACCCCAGCGATGTTGATCATTTTCGGGGAATAGGTGTCCACCGGCGCGATCTCGAGCTGACGAAGACGTAGGTCCGAGAAGTTCGGCGGCCGATCCGCTTTGGGACCGTCTGGATATCTGAATTCAATTTTTTGGACATGTCCTTCCTTTAAGAAAATCTTTTCAAAGGCGGGATTCGAGGAAATTTCGCAAGATGTTGAACTCTCGGCGATCGCGATGCATAATTGGATAGCAAAGATGTAATATTGTAACGAGTTACAAGAATTCTTGTAATACATTGTATTCTGGGAGAAAAAATGCTATCCTTGTGTACTTGAAAAAATTATTGAGACTACAACAAACTGAAGAAAAGTTGCAAAATAAAAATTATAAACTTCTATCTAGAAGTTGTTTTAATCAATGGAATATTTTATTTGTTCATCGTTATTTTATAGTCTGAACTTTTGCAGCTTTATTTCACAGGAATTGACCTTTTAAATTGTCACACTTTTTTTCTCATAAGGCGATACGTTCTTAACTCTCAAGCTCCGTTAATGACGAAAAAAAATGTGACATACGGTTTCTCTCCCTTTGTTCGCTGCGAACGGCGATGCTAACGGATGCAAAAACTTCTCTCAGCGTAGGTTTTACAAAGAACTTATCAATTTCGCATAGAGTGTATTAAAGTCTTCCGCTTGATTAACACCGTGGCCGTCACGCTCGCGCCCAACAAGTGCAGCTAAGCGCAAATATTATGTTTCTACCCGAGGGGTATTTAAATCGCTCAACCGAGTTCACCCTCTAATCCTGTTAGGCGTGGTATACCCGAGGCGCCGCTCGATCCGGCTTCAAAAAGGATGTAGCTTCGATTAAATACAAATACGCACTTTACTCGGCATAGAATAGAAAAAAGAATTGCGACTCTTTCAAAAGCAAAGGCCAAAAGTTTTGAAATTTATTAGACTATATACATAAGTGAAGCATAAGGATATATGTGTCCTTAGAAGCAAGGCGGATTTATCGAACTATGAAGCGAGATCAAAAGAAGCAAAAGCATATTTCTGATAGAAAATAAAAATTCACATCGCGAATAGTATTGAAGCATCAAAGAGAATGCTTTCAAATCAAAAAGGAAAAAAGGAAGAGACTTGGCGGAGGGAAGCGTATCAGATGGTGCGCTAATTTCTATGCAATCTTGTATACAGAAACAGTAAAGCGCACGATTGCCGAGAGTTCCTTTCGCAGTCATGTAGGCTCCTTTGCTTTCACGTCTCTTATTCTTCATTGTTATTTTTCTTATTCGAACGAAAATAAGGGAAAAGAATGAAAATTTTATTGAAACTGCCGTTTGCGAAAATTCCCGCGAAGAAAACTTGTAAGTGACGAAAGGATGGGTTAGCGTGCCCCGCGAAAAAGGGGGAACGAGGATTAAATACGGGGGTGGAGGGTTACCTTTGAAATCCCCGCGAGGTACAATCACGCAACAGCGGGGGGCAGCCTCACACGGGCACCGGCGGCATTTCCTGATGACGGTGCTTCCAGACGGCCGACGACGACGCTGGGTTGGGGTTTGGGGGGCAGCAGTCGCCCCACCGGAGCGAGGTCTTCTGGGAGGGGCTATTCCTTGTCCTAAACGCGAGGCCGCCCATGGGCGCTGATGGCCATCGATTTTCACCCAACTCACTGAGCCCGCTGCTTCCCTGCCTGCCTAGTTTCTTCGTTTCCACCCTACCCCTCGCCTTTCTCCTGCGCCCACGGCACCGGGACCGATCGCGGGGATCAGCACGGTCCTTTACCTAGAAGAACGAGGACTACTATGTCCGGAGATACTTGAAGCGAAAGAACATGCAGGGGAGTCACCGAGGAGAGTATTTCAGCCAAAAGGTGTCATCTGGTATTTTAATTATATTTAAGACGGAGTTTGTAGCAAGATCGGTTGATATTAAATCGATCGAAGGGGTGGTTAACATCGTTAAGTACTTTCTAATCATCTGCGAAGCTTGTAATCTTATTACACTGTAAGTTATTGAATATTATACAAATTTATGCATTAATAAACATATAAACCGTGAAAAAATATTGACCTTTCCGTGATGTATAGGTATCTGATGTATAAGTTCTTGTCACTTTCACGTTTAAAATAGGGAATGATGTCTTTTTTAAATAGCCGTCGGCATCGATAATTCCTACACATGCATAAGCAGAGACTATATGTGTGTGCGCGCGATATGTGCACTTGCTCCGCGGCATTTACTTTTGTGATAAATTCTTTTTCTAGGTAATCTTCAGATAAACTTTAAATCGATAACAGTCATATTAAACTTCTCTAGTAAGCTCTTTGTTATTTTAATTTTTGTATCGTTCGTGCGTTCATGCATTTTAGATTTATAATCATAATCTATCTCTAATTCTACAAATCCATTCTAGTTTTAGAAACAGACGAACAATTAAATAAACGAAGTTAACCGGAGCTGATCAATCTTCAATATATTCATAATTTATTAAAAATGTAGCTCTAACTTTTGCCAACGTCAAAATTGTTGCAAGAGAAAGTTTTTTTTCATAAGATGGAGATTCCACAAATAAAATTATCACACATAGTTCCATAAGTGCTGCCCTATTCACACGTTCTTTTATATCCAAGCACGAACACATACGTACGAACTCTGACTGACCATGAATCTCTATGAATTATTTTAGCGCGGTTATACTCTAAACTGGTAATAGTGCCGATTGTAATAATTTGATACCGATTATACACAGAGAAAAACGAAACTGTTTTTCGTATCTATTATTGTAATCAATTATGTGACACTTTTGTGTGAAACAAAACAGGAACAGAAAAGAGAGCTTTTATCGTCAACGTTTCCATCCGGCCAACCCTGCTTTTTGAAATAAAAATTCAAATTTTTTTTCAAAGAAGATCACAATTTTCTTTCAACTCGCTCATGTTACAACAAACGCTTACTTACCGGCACTTTCCTCGCGTTCCCACTGAACAGGTCTCCCGATCCCGAGCCGAAGGAACCCAGAGCGACCGCGACTACCTCATTGTGGGGGACCGGCGTTCAGCGCGAGCGATCGGTGGCCGTGGGGTAGCTGTGGCCGAACCGAAGGGAAACCGGCGACGAAGAGTAGGGTACGGAGTCGGCTTCACGTGACGGGGAGCGCAGTTACCGGTCCCGGAGGGGGTGAGCGAAACGGAGCGCGGGACGAGCCGGAGGTCGCTCGGCGTGTCTTTTTTGTAATCGTGGCCGTGATCGTCGCCGCCACCGTCGTCGTTGTCGTCGTCGTCGTCGTCGTCGTCGTTGTTGTCGGAACGACGCTGCCGGAACGTGCCGTCGTCGTCCCGTACAGTCGCGGGGGCCACCTCGTACTGAGGCGGTCGGCCGTCTGCCGTCGCGCGAGGACCGACGACGACGGAGGGAGGGCACTCGGCGTGATATTGATTCGACCCCCGTGACGTCACGGCGCGGCGTCGCGCGGGGGGTGCGCGCGGCGCACCGTGTCGCCCCACCATCCCCCAAAAACCACCCCCCGCGTCCCGCCGCGCCGCGCCGTCCGCACCCCCGTACATCCCTCGCCGACGTGTACCCCCTTCGCGGCCTCGTGTACCATTCCTCCGCGAACCCGACGCCCCCGCCGGGGGCGAAGCGGGGGGCGTGGACTACCGGCTTTGGCTGGCCGCGGCCGAGTCTGCGCCCCCGACTGCGTCGCGACAGAGATCGCGTCCCCCTTGCTCACCCCGCCGCTCTCCTCTCACCCCTTTCGCACGGAGGACCGGATGAGCGGAAATTCGGGGGAGGAAAGCCGGGAGACGTGAGCGAGTTGAGGCCGCTCAGGAGATGAAGAGCCGGCGCTAATATGACTCCGAGGGTGCGTTATTTCCTGGCGAACGTCGCGTGGTTCGGTCGATTCGCTTCCTCGCGAAGGAACGAGCGGAACGCACGTCCAATTAACGATTTCCCTTCACGACACACAGAATGCCACGAAATCATCGACGCAATCTTCTCGAAAGCGCGTGTCAAGAGCGAAAATACAAATTACTCTATTGGAGTTACTTGATACTGGAAATTAAAAAAGTCATATTTGACCACATTAGCGTCCAAATAGTAAAATTATATACTTATTTGCCAGAAAGTTTAATAATGCTTTAACCTAATGGAGTTAGGATATAAATGTCAGGCTCTTTCCATACTACAGAACCGTAATATTGGAAGTAACATTGGTCTATTTTTATAGCAAACGCGAGTAATTCAATTAACCTTCGAAGGCTAATTAAGTTATTTGCGCTTGCTTCTACATTAGAAGTTTAATAATGTCTTGCCATTAAAAACCGAAAGTCGTAGGGTATATGATCTACCACAAAGCGAACGATCCTTTTATGAATAATAAAATAATAAAATATCCCATAACAATATATATATGCATAAAAGTATTATACTCTTAATGTTCATTGTTTTATAACATAAGAATGATAAGAAGATATTTCTTTTGGAGAGAGACAAGTTAATTCTTCAATACAATGACATCTTTTATCGATTATGACTCCCAAATACGGACATAATACCGAGATCTCATGAATTTTAACAGATTCGGCGAAAAATCGGTTCCAAACTTTTATTCAGAATTATCAGCTGTAAATCCTAGGACTGACGATTGCAGTAACATTTTGGATTTTCCAGGTGTGCGTGGGCGGAAGTTTGCGGGGGCGGCAGGAGTGGGTGACGAAGGTAAGGGTGAGGGTGGAGAACACATCGATAGAGGAGAAAGGCGCACGACCTGGCGAATCGATCACCCCGAAAAACATATATCCACCACTCGGATCGCCACAGTTAATCAAGTGGGCGAAGGCTGATGCTTTTCCCCGAGAAGCGACCGACTATTATTTCAGGGGAAAAAAAAAACTTTCAAAAGCGACGTCTCATCGCAGCGGGGGTGAAAATCGGATTTTGAGCGAAATGAAATATTCAAGGGGTGTCGTCAGGTGTGTCGAATTATGAAATGATGCCCGAGTGGGACGAGCGTTAACGTCGGCACTTAATTGTTCCTCCGTGCCGAAGACTACCCCTCGTGAAGCGAATTTAACTGCAAAATAATGCAGATTTGTGAGTACATAAATTGCATATATTGCGCGAATGGTGTTCTGCTAATTAAAATTATTTATTAAGAGTTATGAACTGTGCGTGTTTAATTCTCTGCTATAAAGTGTAATATGATGTAATAAAATATTACAAGTATCCAATTATTAAATGAAATATTGTAGACTCGCTACACATCACTGAATAGACTTTCGGGATGTATTTTTTTAGATCCATTAATTTTTTTATCTATTGTTCATTATAGTCATTATCCCTTTAAAACAAATTTTCATTAAAATTTTTATTACTTTGTTATACCAACTCCTTCTGCCTCCTTATTGCAACATAACAGCTCGATAAAAAGCACAACAGCGCGTCTCGCGTACAAATCTCATTACTCGCGTGAATTGCGAAATCAATTTAAGGGGCGTACTCCTCGAGAATAATTTATAAAACTTTTCGAAATTGTGCTGATACCGCTCAGCGTGAGTGCCAAGAATAGTGCCAAGATAACGCGAGTATCACGGCGTTTAAAACGCTGACGTCAAAACTGCGGAGACCGAGACGCAAGGAAAACCTATTAATGGCTGAGTAATGGTCGCGTTTGTTATAGATCGAGAGCGCAGAGAAATATGGTCGATCTCCTGGGCTGGGCCAGTGCAGCAAATGCAAATAATTACGAGAATAGTCTAGATTGGGACACCGTAGAGACTGATTGTAGCGACAAATTTCCTGACTCCCTCTTTTTCACCCTTTCTCTGTCTCTCTTGAATTTCGCGTGATCGATATCGTTTGACCCATTCTTGCCAAGTTGGAAATTGCACTTGCTATTCTCTTATCACTTCGTACCATACTTTATATTTTAAGGATTTGAATACAATTTTCTTGTCTTAGCTCCAAATTGCGCAACGTAAATAAAATGCTTTTCTTCTTAACAAATAACGATAAATTTAAAAGAAATATTAATGGAATATAAATATATAATATAAATTGACGGAAAAACTTGCTTTTATTACTACTTTCTAAAGCATTAATGTAAAATCTTCAGCTACACCTTGTTTAGTTTATATAAATCCATTGCGTTTATACATAATCTAAATCTGCATTTTGCACTATCCTATTATATTTCCACACGGAACATAGCGTCCATTAGACGTCCATACAACCTCTATAGCTCCATGCAACGTCTATCTCCATGGTGGAAGTCAGATGGATCTCTAACAGAGATCTATACTATCTTTACAACAGATATCTTCTACAAATCCATAATGGACGTCCATTAGATATCTATTGTGGATGTATAATAAATACACACGCGCGTCTGCATCACACAATTTATATATGTATTTAAGGTAAACGTCCCAATGACCGGACATGAACCTATATCCGGACACTTACACAAAAACTTGTTATTATTAATCTCAAATGCTTCTGTGTAATTTTTAAATATTTAAAGATTACAATTAAATTTTAATATCATAATAAAAAAAGCATTTGAGATTAATAATAACAAGTTTTTGTGTAAGTGTTCGGATATAGGTTCATATCCGGTCATTGGGACGTTTACCTTATATATGATTATGTTGCACATATAAAACTATTAAAATAAGATTACAACAGATTAATAGTTTACAAGATATTTTATACATTATTCTTGTACATTTTGACATAAAATGAAAAATATTTCAAGAAATATTAATTTTTATATTATTATTCTTATATATCTTTCTTCAATATTTTTAAACACAGAATAATAAGATGGATCAATTGGTGTAAAGAAAATATATAGTTACTTTAAAAAAAATTATGCCGTTTACAATATGCAATTACATATTTTTATATTTTTATAATATTTTGCATATTTTGTTATATTATATTATTTTTATATTATCTTCATATAATAGAAAGAACTATGGCCGGTATTCATAGTCCGTTCTTATTTTAACACCGTCTTAAGTAATGTCTTAAGACGCTAATACGGTTCTTGTGATTGGTTTATGATATCTTAAGATTATACTTGAGACGATCTTAAATATAAGAACCGACTATGAATATCGGCCTATGTCTTTCTTAACATATAGTCGTGAGCAGGTCCTCAAGATAGATGTACCCGTTCGATCATCAAGGTTAAGCAAACGTTGGACATGATGAGCAGTTGGATGGGTGACCACTTGTGGAAAGATGTATATGTTAGTAAAAAAAAAATAAACCGTTTCTATAAGAAATATTACGTTTACTGTAAAAAATTTCATTATTTTTACTTCTTTTGTTAGTAACGCCTTATTATTTTTCATGGAAATGCCGAATGGTCCAATTCTTTTTTCCCGGGCATGTCTATTAGACGTTTATTAGATATGCAAATAGCGGAACTCTAGATATCTAATGGACATCTACTGGAGGTTACAAGGACGTCTATTAGATGTTTTCAATTTCCACCATGGATGTCTAATGGATCTCTAATGTACCTTTCTGTTCCGCGTGGGATTATATACCGCGCCCGAACAATTATAAAGATATGAAGTATTTTTGCGTTGCAAATAAACAATAAATGATTTGCTATAATTATATTAGAGGTAGAATACTTGGAGTATCTTAAAATACTTTTAGAAATTTTCAAAAGGCCAAAATATCTTTTACAACGTGGATCGATGGTTAACCTTGCCAACAAGGTACGCAGTTCGCGTTTTGCCGGGTGTCGCACATGCCGGTATTCTGAAACAAGAAGATTTTGCATGTAAGCGAAGATCATTCTTACACATTGTCCCACATAACAATTAAAATGCAGAAGAAAAAGAAAAGAAAAAACCCGATGATAATAACGGAAATTTTCCGATGTTAAAGATCGGGGTCTATCGCGACATAAAGTCTATCGCAGAATAAAATTTTAACAATTTCTGCGGATGCTCTGTGAATTTTTGGAAGGACTGCGCTTCGTGCTTTTGCGAGCGTGACGCGGTATCGCGGAGCGATCGTTACGCACGCGAGTAAGGGCTACGGATTAAAAACGACAACCGGTCGAGTGGGTTCAGGCGACCCCGACGACCCTGCTCGTCACGAAGTCAAGCACCGACGTCCGCGGAGAACTTGAATTGAAATTTGCCCAGCCACGTGTCAGGTGAAGCACCCGGGGACGACAATATGCACGTGCATCTATGCGGCTTGTAACTAGATACGACGAAACGGGAGTGTTCCATCGTCGGGTTATCGTAGGGTGATACGAGGCCGCGACTCTTAGAGAGTCCACACGTGACGCACTTGTAGATCACAAACGGGGTGTCGTGTTTCGGGGGATCGATTCCTCTCTTTTTCCTTGTGCATGCTTGTATTTTATTATAGCGCGGTAGAATAATTCATAAAGTACGCAGGGTACTCTGCGATTTTTGTCTCATCTTACAAGAGAAGATCCCAATTTAAAAATTTTCCAAAAATTATGAAACTTTGGCAACAGAGGATATCCTGATTTATAATACGCTATTTTTCTGTAGCCCGAATTATAAAAGGGTAAAATTAACCCCTGAAAATTGACTCATTTCTCGTTTTTGTTCTAATGAGATTTATCGATTAAAAAACTTACCAATTGTTTGAAAACTTATAAATAAAAAATGGCCAACTTTCGGGGATTGATTTCGGGCAGCAAAAAGAAATAGTATGTTATATATCAGGATACTTTCTATGTATTGTCAAAATTTCATAATTTTTTGAATTTTTGAGTTGGAAATTTTTCCTTGTTAGTATTTAAACAATTCTGAATTGAAAAACATTCTAAATAAAACAAATCTTTTTAATAATTTGATGATGAAGATATAAACTACTTCTAGCTTTAATTACTACTTAATGAAGTGGAAAATGTCTGATGATACTTGATATAGCATTGATAATTACCCAAAAAATTAGAGAAAATGAATTAATTAGAAATAATCTGGAAATCTTCTATAAAAATGTTTGGCTGTGATAAATTGTAATGTAATTATTATTAATCCTATTATAGTAATTCCTATCTAATATCGATAATAAGATTTTTCGATGCATATTCCTATATATCTTCTAATAAAAAACGAATAGAAATGAGATTAAGACTTGCTATCCTGCAATATTTGAATTTATTTCTAGCGCGCAGTAATCAGTAATAATAAATCACGAGTAAAACGGCGAGATGAGATAAATTGAAACAATACTATTTAGCTTTAATCTTCGTGCTTTAGAATTAACAAAGAGCATCAAATCAAATTTATTAACAACAATGTAGGTATCTAAAAAAGGATTATTCAGAATTATCATTTCTATCGTATTTCTTTTTAAAAAGAAACTGATTATCACTATTAATGATCGCGAATAATTTAAAGAACGAGTTATAATTATTCTACGTCACACAAAGATTAAAGAAAGGTAATATGGAATTCTTTTATGGATTAAAACTTCAAGTAAGCCAATATAACAGTGTGTGAATGTCCATATATGTCGATGGACATTATTTCGAGAGATAATCTGAAAATGCGAGAAAGACATTTTATGATGTATGTAGACGACGCACGGGGACAAGGAACTAATGAGACATCGCGTCACGAGAGGCCGACGAAGATGAATGAAATCGCCCCTGTCTCTCGTGCAGAGTACTCTTCGGGGCGTAGGAACACGATCGATGCAGCGAGCTGGTTAGGTTTTTTTGCGTGATGTGCAGCACTCTGGACAATCCGCGAAGTATCGTGCGGAACGCCATATCGTAAAGCGTATTTCAACGGACAAGAACCGGATAATATGAACCAAATGGGACGTACAAAATGTCGCCCGAGAATTTCACGGCCCGAGTGAGATTGCAATCTCTCACAAGATTACAATTTCACTGTCTGCCTTAGTTGACACATTGAGAAATTAGAGAGTTAAAAATTAACGGGAACGTTCAAACAGTGGCATCTCACGCTAGGCTGCGTTCGGAAACGTCACCCGAGGTATCTCATGTGTCATTTTATCCTTGTTTAACATTCGGTGAACAACAAGGATAAAATGCTACATGGGAGCACTCGGGTGATGTTTCCGGACGCAGCTCTACACGAGTCACTCTTGAAATCAAGAATGACTGTTACGTTTTTGTGACAATTTAAAATGACAATTTAAAATCCTGGCACAACGCAGCGTATTTTAAAACTTTATTTCGGACGTAAATTCCACAAGGAATACGAAAAGTTCTAAGAATTTTATTTTAACAAAAGTTTCTAAGAATTTGTTGCACTCCAACAAAGTTCAAATAAAATTTTATTTCAGATGTATCTATATTCTTATTGTGACACACTGAAATGTCAGATTTCCATCAATCAATTTTAGGTAATTTAGGAGGAGACTGGATGCCTTACCTTGTTAAAAACCAAATCTTCTGGACACGCGACAATGCGAGGGCCAGACTCTTCACAGACAATATATTGCAAGCAATCCAGAGGATAAGGCAAAGTGGGATAAGGCGCGTCAGCTATGGCTTTCGTGGCTGGACACTTCGGGGTTTGACATTGAGGCGACAAGGAATCCTCGGAGGCTCCTAGCAGCGGTGGTCCAGCAATGACGGAAGCAACGATCAGGCAAAGCAGCGCCACGGACTTCATCATTTCTCTATCGCACAAAATCAAGAATTTTAGATGTACAATCAGTGATACGAAGAACACTTCGATGATACAACTACAAGTAAAAAGGTCTTATATTTTTGCAGGTAGCGAGTGCTAACAACGACCTTCATCATATATTTTCTCTAGCACTCTAATCTATTGTAAGGAGCATGCGAGAGAGCGTGAGGTAGACTTTCTATCTGCCTAAATTATTCTTTGCCAGCGAGTCGTACGTGCTGGCGAAGCTAATGTGCGTGCTTCGGCAATTCCTATCATCTAAAATGTAGCCGCTCCTACTTCCTCAGAATAGACGCCGCACTGATACTTTAAATGCAAGCGCGCTGTTGACATTTGCTTAAGCCTTACCCGTTTCACAGCCTCGTATATATTTTAAATTTAAGAAACTCTTTTAAGCTCTAATTAGTAATTTATATAACAAAAACTGGATGTTATAAAAGCAACAATAATGAAATCATTATTAAAATAATTTAGATTAATTTAAATGTAAATATGAAAAGCAAGCATTAGAAAATTTCTATTTTAATTTTCTTTTTATTTATTATATTAACTGAAAATATAACTGGAAATATTATTCTAATTAATTTATATGGCAAGTATTAAATATATATAAAAAATATAACTAATAATGCGCATTTAGCAATTTCTTGTCTCAGTTTGAGTTGAAACAGAATTGTGTCGGTGGCGCCATCCATAAGCAAGTGAGGAAATAATTTGATAGAATAATGTAATGATAAATTGTATAATTTGAAAATATTAAGGGAATTTTTTATTAATTTAAAGAAATTAATTATTTATGACGGATATCAGTTTTATAAAATTATGTTTCCAAAGATCTGTCATAAAATTGTTTACAGTATCTTCTTACGATATTATTTAATACATATTATTTAATACATACTTTATATATATTAACATATTTAAATACATTAAATATTTTATATTTACTTTACGTTCTATTTTTGCACATAATATATTAGTTATTTTTCTACTAATAACTTTCTATCTAATAACGACTTGATACATTTTGAAGAGATGGCGCTGTGTTACAAAATTAAAGCTACAATTACAATTAAATAACTTAATTTGAAGAGATAACTAGTATTTCGTTAATAGTTAGTATTTCGGGATCTTTGTTTAAAAATGCCAATTATCTATAAATTTAACTAAACAAATTAATTGCAAGTATATGCACAGTACAAAAATTACTTCAATACTGTCATTATCTCCGCTTATATTTTTAATAATTATATTTTTTAATATCATAATGTAATTATTTATAAATTTGTATGCTAAAAGCTTATTAACTAAGAAACATAGATTTTTTAGTTTAAGTTTATTGCATTTATGTAATTTTATAAGCTTTTATCAATTTAGATTACAATACAAAACACTTTTTTAATGAAAGACAATTCTTCAAGTTTCTATGTTGCACTATAACATGAAAAATTAATCCATTAAGCGCCATAATTATAAATTTTGTATTGTACCGCAGACTATTTTGCTTTTATTGTCCTTGTTTTAAGGTTAAATTATTAAATTATTCAGAACATTAAGGTTGTTAAATAAAAAAACAATTCTTAATATCTAAGAATTAGACGCCCAAAATTTTTGAGAAAATATCATTTACTAGTAGAAACAATTTATTTATATAATAAAACTTATGTGGAAAGAAAGAAAATGAAATAAGTTAACCGTTAACAAATTAAAAAATTTATTAAAGAGAAAAGATCTTACCTTAATGCTCGACGTGGCGGCAAATCGTCCGAAATAAAGATTACCGTGATCCTCGCGATGTTCCTCCTTCTTATACCTTTCAATCTGGGTCTAGGAAGCAAGTTTGGAACCCGGATAAATTTATACGGGGATCAAAGTTTGATGCACGGACGTTAGTGAACAAAAAAAGAAGTTCTCCTTCTCGAAAGAGCTGGTCCGACGAGTTTCATAATTCATATAAGCAAACATGCTCTCACAACGTGATGTCGCATCTATATATTGTCCGCTTTAAGCTAGACAGTCTAAATTTAAGAAAAACATTTGCAAATATTCTGAGCAAAAAATGCATGTTTTACGTCATATTAATTCTCTAAAGTATAAGTTTTGTAAAAATTCTCTGAAGTATAAATATTTATTTTAAAAATTGCGTCATCGTGCAATTAAGAATCTAGCTAATCAAATAATCATGAAAAATTTTTAAAGAGATGTTTTGTTAAGAGGTATATTTTTCACAGGACTGTATCTCAAAAATATATAAGAGAATAATAAAATTAATGTATAAAAATATTTCGAAAATTAGATAACTCTTTCTCTGTGCTTATTTCTGTCTACGTGGTACATGAATACTTAAAGGACGTGGGAGTTAAAACGTCACTTGTTATATATATATATACAACTGCATTATAATTTCACTTAAATTATTTAACATAATATACATTATGGTATAACAGCAAGGAAGTGTTCTCTGAATTTGTCAGTTTCTGAATTTGTAACCGGATCAACTTCATCTTCTAAAAGGGCGAGATCTTTTTGTTCTCTTGTAACAGGTGCAAAGCGCGCAGGAAGGCTCGATAGTTGAACTCCAAGCGGCCGCTTTTCTCAATGGAGAAGCACTTGTGCACGGCATCCAACTCTTTACTATTCAGAAGCTCTAGCATCCGCCTAACTGACATTGTTCTAATCAAGTGTCCCTTGGAAACCGTGCCGGTATTCTCTTTATCATAATCCTGAAACGAACGTACAATTACCAAATCGCTGCTTCTTTTTCTTCTTTCCTCGTGGTAAGGAGAAAAAAGAAGACATCTCGAACAATAAATGAATGTAAAGTTCTTCAGCAATTATACTATATATGTATATTGCAACATTATAATTTATCGCAGCTGTACTCACTTTAAAGATCTCCTCCAGGTTTGGACTGCGCACTTGGCATAGTTTATCCATCGCGATTGCCACCATCTGTCGTTCGTCGAAATTCAGAAAAGTCCTGCTGCTCGCCTCGGAGGGCACGTGTTGCGAGGGGACTAAAAGCGGAACTTTTTCCAAACCCCCCGTCGCAACCGCTTCTTCCACAACTGTCGCGAATTTCGTGTATTCAACAAAGCCGGGTCTTCAGAAAGAAACAATAATCATGATAAGAATACGAAGTTAAAGAAAAAATATATTCTCTTAAGAGTCGCTATTATATAAAATTAAACAATTTTTATACGAAAAAAGCAAATAGTAAATGGTTTAGAAAATAAAATTTGCTTGAGATTTTGATGGAATAGAATATTCTTTGCTCTTTTTTAGTCCTATTCCTATTTCTACATCTATTATCCTATTTTCTATTA
>NJRP01000094.1:515071-564309 GCA_003063835.1 Aphaenogaster floridana | reverse complement strand
CGGCGGAAACTTATTTGTACACCTAATATTATTCTTATTATTGACTTTTCTTATTTTTCAAATTATATATAACGACTCTTATTTTTAATATTATAATATCTTCGTACTTTAGAGACGCCTGAAAAACTTTTGTAATCGTATCTACTTCCGCAGTTGTCAAACCGCAACGGAGCTGATCTAGACTTCTAATAAAATCAGGCGTAGCAATGACAAGCTGGTTATGCTTGTCGAATTGGCGCATGAATTCGAGCACCTGCACGTAAAAACAGATTATTGAATTAATTATAACTCAATCGATTCTCTCCCTTGATTAATTAACGACAAGTATAAATTACTTTGATTCTTTCACGCACGACTTTAGCCTTAATTTTAGCCAAGATCAATACAATGTTGGTTTCGTCTTCATGAGGTTCGGACGGCGGCTTTTCAGCGTTAAGTCTTTTTTTATCCTCCAACATGCGATGGTACAAAGGTTTCACGATCGGTTGGAGCTCCAATTCCTGTAAGAATCGAGTGTAATTGAAGCCCAAATCATCATTGTATCTTTGTTCCAAAGCGAACGCTTCCTCCGGAGATAAGAGTATGGTCGCCGAGATTAGGACTTGTCTTAGTTGAGCTCGCGTCACGTGACCGCAATTGTGTCTGCAAAAATACAATAAATTAGTTTCAAAATTATTAATATCTTTTTGGTTTCATTTATGGCATATTTTAATTAATAGTAATTTTTATTTATTTATTTTATTCAAATGACAAACTATTAACAGCATGTTTTAATCGTGTGCAAAACTATTAAGCAACCGACATTTTGCGATTTACAAAACAGCGATCTTCCAACCAATTTTAATTTAGGACATTTATTTTTGAAAAGTATATATAATTGTATCAAATAAATCATTATAAACTAATTATAATAAAATTAATTTCTTAATTACTTCGGTACAACTTAAGTATACTAGTTCTTTGTTTAAATTGTCCTTATACTACTGTCAAAATGAATTTGATTAACAATTATCTAAAGATAAATATACTTGTCGTAGTCCTTGAAGAATTGCTTCAAGAGAATTCTCCTCTCTTCAACTCTCTGCCTTATCCTCTGCAAGATATCCTCACAAAGATCTCTCATACTTTTCGGCTGACATTGCCAATTCGACGTGCCCCTTCGAGGTAGATCAGCTATTTCTTGAGGCGGACATTCCACTTTTAGGCTTGGCAATTTGTCAAGTCCCTTCACTGTGAAAACTAAATGAAGGTATCCATTAAAGTAGTAAAATATGAATTGTAAAACCGTAGCAAAAAAATAAAAATAAAATATGCTGAAATCAAACATTTCTGTGCTTTAAACTGGGATATATTTGCGCAACTTGTAAAATTATAAAGCGAATATTCTTGTTATTAAACACATTAAATAAGAGAAACTTTCCTGTTAAAAGTTTGTTAACTATAATTAACTACAGCTAGCTATAACTTTGTACAAAATAATTTATTTAAAGCCAATATAATTCTTTGTACAACATTATTTATTATTTAAACCCGTCTCTCTGTTCTAAAAAATACTCTTTAAAAAATTCTTTTTGTTTGTCATCTTTTAATTTTATTATATTCTCATTACATTCTCAGTTAAAGTCAAATAATTTTTATTCCATTATTTTCCATAATATAATAAATAATTTGGATATTGTTATAAATAGATTAATAAATTTCAAAGAAAATTTATTTCTTCAAAAAGAAAAATTTTATAACTAAAGCAGGAAAAGCGTTTATTTATTATAATATATGATATTGTGTACCCCGATCTACATCATCCTCAAACGTGCGCCAGCACACGCGATCGGGATCATCCGGATCTTTGTAAAGCGCGATCAGGGCATCGACTTCTGGTTCGACCAGCCACAGTCGGCCCAGAGACGATATCTGAAGCGCGTCCAGCGCTCTTCGAAATTGCGGGATGGTAACTCGACCGACATTCAGATATTCGAGACCCTGTGACGAGCTAAATCGTTTAGTTCTCAATCGACGGATTAAGCTATTAAGATTGCGCTCGTGCGATAACAGGAGGACGTGATAATGAGGAGCCCGATCGTTGCGCGCGATAAGGCGCCGATTAAATCCACACGCGCATACGCGAGATTTCAGCATACGTGATAACGCTATGATTAGACGCGCGATGTAATTGAATTGCGGCAACCTTGAAGAACTCGTGGATCCGTATGCGGCGCTCGAGAATGTGTCTCTGGATGCGTTTAACGATTTCCGGCGTAGGCATCGGCTCACTCGTCCGCTCCATCACCGGATGAAACACCGTTTGCTTACCAAACACTTGACTGGGCGTAATTTTGCCGATTTCCGGTCGTGGAAGCTTCGGCAGTTCGGCTGTAATTATTCGTCCGGGAAATTGATCGAGCAATTCCTGTTAAATACAGCAAAGAAAGTAAAACCTAGCGTATGTTCCCATGAACACACATTGTTCTAATTCCCTTAATACATAAGATTCATGTATGAAGACTATGAAGCGAAAAAAGAGAAGGTTCTAAGGATGGCAATACCCCGCCGAGATCCACCATTCCATGTTCGTCTAAATAACGTTGGACCTCATCGACAGCCTTCACAAACGCTACGTAATTTACAGTGTAGGCATCTTTGGCAAACCTCTTAACGAGCAGGCGAAACTCCTCGGCGCCAAGGACGATGCCCAGAAATTTTAAAATCCGACCGAAATGGGCGAGAGTAACCGTGCCGACATTCTTCGCGATCTACGAAGCGTCTTAGAATGAATCCAAAAATATTAAATTTCCCTATTATTTAATTTTATTAAACTAATAGAAAAACTATTAAATTTCGCTATTATTTAATTTTATTAAACTAATAAAAAATGTATACAATTTAATTATTCTTTTTTCTACTTTTAGTATTCTAAATAGAAATAATCCTTTTTAGAAGTAGAAAGTATCTTAATAATGCAAGAAAATAGAATCGATGATGCTTTTTGAATTACAAGAGAAATTGAAGTATTAAAAATAGTTCATTACCAGCGAATAAGTTAATATTGCGGGTTAGCATAATTATCATGCTTATCGAGAACACGAAAATCAAAGGATAAATTACAGACGCGATAACGTCGCAAACCATATAATAATTCAAGGATGAATATGTTGCGAACGTACCAGCTCGTAATCTTGAAAGTATGGCCGAAGTACAATTTTCTTTTTGCTCACCAGCACAGCAATCTGAGTAATTATTAAATTCAATTTTCGTGTTTCCGTACCGCTCAAGACATTTACATGCAGCGGGTCCTCCCATTCCAAACCGGTCATGAGGGTCTTGTTTTTTCCAAAATCAGGGACTACGGGAGATATCGCAAAGAAATTATTTTGCAATTATCTGAATACTACACATGTCCCGTTTTATTGATTCAATTGCTCTATATTAACGCGTATCAGAGATAAGTAGGTTTCGATTGATAAAACGGACGAAGTGAAATAAATAAAAAAACAAGACGGTATTATATACTTCAAAAGAGAAAGAGAGAAAGAAAGAAAAAAATAGACAAAATGTAAAATCTCAAATGCATTTTTATGAAATTAAATATCGATATTTTATTTATTAAATTACAATGGCAAAATTTTGTGTTGTGCTACAATAAATTTAAACAAGAAAGTTAAAGAATTAATAATTAGTATTAAAATTGTTATTATTTATTATTAAAAGAATTAATAAAAGAAAATAATTTTTAAATAAATCATTAATGGTTTATTTATGATTTATGTTTGCTTGTTTCAAAGTAAAACGTTTGCTAAAGAAATATATTTTTCTCTCGCCAGGTATACGACTTATAACACTGCCACCTCTCCTTTTTAAACTTTCTTTATTAACGTTTATAATCAACCTTGTAAACTCGCTTAAGCAGATGATTCAGTGTTTTGCTTTGATCGTGAGATAAGATTTTGACATTTGCCGTATAATGCCAGGGAAGCGATGATTATCGAGAATTTTCTAAAAATACGTTTTACATAAAAGTAATCGTTCATACCGCTGTCGTGAATAACTTCGCAAAATTGTGAATAAAGAATCCGACCGTCCTGAATTCGAAAATAATCCGTCAGGTCGCAGATCTCTTTATCCGATAAGCCAATCACGCCTTTCAATGGTCCGGCCAAAACGGAGATAAATTTGGACTCTGCAATAATTGATCATACACACATATATTCATTTTAATTAGTGCACCGTAAAATAATTGCAAATTTTAGATACCTTGGATAACGCAAATTATTTAATTAATAAATAATTAAAGAAACTAATGTGAAATAATAATGAAACATAGGGCAAATGAGAATCAAGCGCTGTAATCGGTGCCCACAAATTATTCAGACATCATTGCAGCTCGGTTTTAAAATAGATTCTGAACTTTACTAACTATCAATATTTGACTGTTTTAATCAACGAATCGTGAAATTTAATAGCTAGATATTTCCAATATACTTGCATAATTTAAAGTTCTACATATTTAAAATAAAAAGTCTCATATTCGAATTTATTTCTTCTAATAAGACAATACATTCAAATATTTACATTTCCCGCATCAATTGCTTTTTGCACGGATGTTCACCTGCAGCTTTAATTTAAATTTAAAAAATTATGCATTTAAGATCTAGACATAAAAAATATATATCTAGATAACAAAGAGAATCCAAAAAAAATTTTTTTAAAATTTTTTAACTATGAAATAAAATTTCTTTTCCATTCCATTTCTAAAAACACTCTTAAGAGTTTTTAAAAAAATTACTTTTATATCACCAATTCTGAAACATTTTTTCGGATACCAAAAGAATTCTTTTTATATTCTATAAAAATACTACCGGAAAGGAATTCTTTTTTTTATTTTAAACAGACGTTAATTCATAAAGAATTTAAAAAGGTGAATCCTTTTTGAGTATATAACGATCATCTGTGCTCTCTCTATCTGTGTACAAAACTAACACATATATAATTATTTAATTTTTAGTTACAGGTAACAAAAATTGACTTGATTCTATCATTAAAAGGCATCCGGTAATTTCAAAACGTTCTGTACAATTAATATAAAGAAATAATAAATAAAAAAAATAGCTGAACTAATGGTAATCCGAATGGAAGTAATCGTACGTGTTATCTCGACGACCTTCCATTATATCGAGCGTCTAGAAATAATCGCTCCCACTCAACTAACTAACTTTAGAAGCGCCAGAAGCGATCGCTCGTCTCGGTGCCAATGTCCGGTATTTATACCTGATATTAAACATCGCCTGTCGGGATCCAGAGGCTTGTAATACTCCCAAAGATCGAGTCCGACGCGAAACACGGCGGCTCGTATCTTATTGCAAGTACGCCAGACATCGTGCAGCTTCAGAACCTAAAATCGCTCTTTCTATCAGAGTGTGCTTGTGACGAACGTGCTCGGGGAAACCTCATCCGCGACTTCTTAACGTCGGAAAACGACGGGGAAGATATTCCCATCCGCTTTTACCTTCTGTTCCCGCGGCATATTTGTACGTACGATTCCTTCCGCGAGTCTCACAAAAATTTTACGCGACGCTGAGAGATAGACAAAATCGCGAAAATTCAATTTAGTATCGAGACAAAAATCGATCGTGTTGAAGTAATGTGCATAGGGTAGTCCGAAAAATCACTACGTATCTTCCTTCTAGGTTGTTGAATAGCAAATATATATTAAGCTTTATTATTTAGTTTATAAGTTATATTTATTAAGTTTATATAAGTTTTATTTCTTTTTTAAGTTTTACTCAATTAATTAAAAAAATGCTATCGCTGTACGAACGTTACTCTAAAAGTATTATTTTTTTTATATGTGCACAATTTAATCACATCTTACAAGTATATATGTAAGATATATAATTTTATACAAATATAATATAACATAAATAATTTATATATGTATATACATTCTTATATCTATATACATAAATAAAAGCTTTAATAAATTGAATATTCCCGGCAAAAAATGTTTCATATAAGGACATATATAAAAATATATATAATTATATATATTTTTTATAATATATATTTATCTATCTATCTATATATAAATGAATGTATGTATGTTTGTATGTTTGTATGTATGTATGTATGTACGTTTGTCCGCTATGCAAATCTACAGTTTTCAATTTAGAACCAGCAAATTTTGTATATTTTCTCATGATATACTCTAATTTAGACCATAGACGGTTTTTGGAACGGATCGGAGCCTGGGGTCAAGGGGCCTCCATATAAAATTTTCAGAAAAAGATTCATTTTTTCCCTATTTCTTTCCGGGTAAATGTTACTATTCGTGGAAAAAACATCGTGTACGGTCTAAAAAATCACCATCTATATACGGTCTACAAAGAGACAAACATAGGGGTCCCCACATACAATATTTGGAAAAAGATTCATTTTGAAAAAGGTTCATATATTTCACCATTATTTTTTTCCTGGTAAATATTACTATTCGTGGAAAAATCACCGTCTACGGTCTACAAATAAACAAACATTCAATTTTCCGAAGCTGTAAGATGTACAGATTTATTTTGAGAACCGCTAATGAAAACCGAATATTTCGTTTTTTTAAAATCATTTCAATATTTCTCAAGTAATATATCCGATATAATAAATAATACGGATTAAAGTAACATAATGTTTACTGGTTATAAAAACGGAAATACATTTTTTAATAAAAAAATATGCAATAACCACGTTAAAAGATTTTTAAAAAGATTATGATATAACGAGCTGCAAGATTAAATATAATCATAATAATAATCAATAAGAATCACTGAATCGTCCATAATAATGTAATCAATCCTGAGGTTATTATTATGATAGTTGATACCGCATTGTTAGCGGAAGCATTACAGAGATCTGTGTTGCATTCAACACAAGTGGCATATCCAACTTGAGTTAAACAGAAGCCGGGAACAGCGCATATACGTCCGATGATCGCGGGTTGGTCGCCTTGTTCTGGAAAAAGAAGTTTTACTTTGAACTTCCAATCTACTGTTAAAGATATTTAATTTGCAGAAGACAAAAATCGCATTCCTGCACAAATATGCTTCGTAAAATAGTTTAGAATATTACTTGCGGGTTTCTACAAGCTATTAGAAGAAAATTGAAGAAAAAACTCGAATATTAGGAAAAACTCAAATAAGTTTTCTGATCTTTATGACAGCAGATCATTAAAAATAGAACCACTAAAGCCTCTACAACTTCCAACATTTTAAGAAACATTATTGGTATAAATTATTTTTAAATATAGGATTCGATGTGTTAAAAGTGATAATTTTTTTTGTGTTAGCTACTTACCTACTGTAAATTTGGTGCATACCATTTCGCTATTCGAACATTGCATCTCTATCAATTGTTTGTTTTCACATTTTGTGTTCTGACACCAGTAACATTTCAATGCCTCACCTTAAGAAAGATATATAGATAAAACTATAAATCAATAAAAATATAATCTTTTTATAAATAACTACATTAAAATAGAATTAAGAAAGAGATGGCCTACATCCACACAAATTATATTAACTAATTGCACAGAAAAGTAAATTTTTTTATTATATAATTCTTACAACTTGGTTTATTGTTTTCAATATTAATATTTCAGTAATCTGTGTAACAACTATTAATTATTTTTTATATCCTCCAAACTAATTGCATTACAAAAAAAATTGCTAAGAATCAAATATTTTAAATTATATCAATACATTAGTATCAAAAATGCAGTAGCCAAATCATTATAAATTAATTTTTTAAAAAATTTTGCTATTGTCTTTTATAAAATTGTTAACAACCGAATAAGTTGTCGAAAATTTACATCGCGTACCTGAGTGAAAAATGGAGAGTATAATTATCAAAAATATGGTAATACTTGAAAAGCGATCTTGCATTTTTGCTGCACCTTGATTAACGTCCAACCAAGAACTGTCACAGTATGCTGGACAAATTGACAAAGCTATCAATATCTTTTTGAACTGTGATAAAGTTATCATGAGTCGGGTTTGACCTGTCGATCTGTAAACATCATTGCCTGTCGCTCCTGATGCTGTGGAATCGGTGTTCGCTTTTGATGTGCTGCTTGCAATACGATCGTCGTCTTCTCTCTTTATTTTGTTCATTGGTTGAGTGCTGATTATTTTATCCTGCCAACGGGTGCAACCTAAGGATTAATTTCTGCATTTTTTGTGATCCGCTTATTTTCGGTTCCACCGTTGGTATACGGTAGCAACAGGAGTGATGGTATGCGAGCGTTTTTAATCTTTTGAAATGTTAAAATAATATGATGTAAATTGTAGCAGGAATATAGTATAAATAAACAAAATTTTATTTTCAGTAATACAAATACGGATGACTATTGTACTGATCTGATGGAAAAGGATCCATCAGATCAGTACAATAGTCATCCGTATTATGGACCTTTGGTCCAATCATAATACAATTGAATTAACTATTTATGTTTGTGGCAGCCCGTGACGTACACTTTAATTGAAGCAACAGCATTTTTTTCTGTGTACTATATTGCCGTTCGTCGAAATAGTATTCGACGTAAAGGAACCAAAGAATCACTATCACATAGCTCTTTTATTGAGCTCCTTTGCTTATACAACCTATTGTTGTGTAACCAAACATTGACACATAAGTAGCATATATGCTATTGAATAAATTCTTACGTGATAGTAGCGAAACACTAGTTATTTTTATATTTTCAACTTGCCCCGGTAAAAAATTTTTCATAAATAAATCATATATAAATGTACAGAAAAGTTATATATGTACATATATAAATATATGATTTATATTTATATATGAAAAATTTTATGTATGAATATATTTCATACATAATTATATCAACAATAACTTCTTCGTCAAATATTACTAACAATGAGATGATTTCTGAAAATTGTAAAGTATGGTAATTATTCAGTTTAGCCTCCTCAGCTTTTTTCTGTCAGATTCTTTCATTTTGTACAAAAACACGTCGAGCATAATTTTATCAAAAATGAAGGTAAGGAGGCTAAACTGAATAATTAAGTATTTCCTAAAGTATTTCGCTACTGTTTATCGCGAAGAAATTTATTCAATATCATATTCCCCACACAGCATGCATATCCAAAAAACATCCAGAAGATATCCCGAAGATATCCTATCGCTTAAAAATGTCTTCGGGATATCTTTTGGATGTCTTTTAGATATGCATGTTGTAGTAGATTGTGTAACCAAACCAGTTATTACTATTATTACATTACTCTTTATTTTTTTCAATATAGTTTTTATAATTTGATGCAAAAGATTTGCCAGTTTTTTATTAAATACTATTTTAAACTTTATATAATTTTATTTTTAAACATATTTTTGTTAAACTTTATTTAATTAATATGACAAATGTTTTACTATTAAAATATTAATTTTATTGTTATTTAATCAATATGACAAGTGTTTTACTATTAAAATATTAATTAAATTAATTTTATTTTATTTGATATTTCTTGAGAAATGTTAAAATAATATGATGTAAATTATAGCAGAAATATATAGATATAAATGTAAACAAAATTTTATTTTCAGTAATTCAAATGCGGATGGCCATTGTACCGATCTGATGGAAAAGAACGGTACAATAATCGGGCTTTATAAGATTCAATACGACGTCTATAAATACTTCATACTGAAAAGAATATATACCATGTTGCCGTTCGTCGAAATCGTATTCGACGTAAAGAAGCCAAAACTCACTATCATGTAGTTTTTTTAATTGAACCCGTTTAGCTAGTATATATATATTTATATGAATATTAAATATTTTTATATAAAATTTTTTTACCGGGTTTTATCAATTATTTTTCTCTCGGTCCTGAAATTTCTGGAGTTCTTTTAAAAAGACAACATATTATGTAAAGAAATTAAATGAATATTTTTAGAACTGAAAAAATGAATATTTTCAGAACTAAATTTACTACAATATCAGATACGGTCGGCAGATCTAAATTAGAAAAGAGATCTCGTCTGCAGACAATCATCGCGGTTGCATAGCTTTGACCGACGTAAGATAAAGGCATGCACTTTCCAATGTAACATCGTGTCGCGGATTTGCACAGATGGCATTATCTTCGCTGATGCCAGCGACATTCTTCCGAGAGAAAGACGCGTTTTACGCCCATCTGCATCACCGATGCAACGAAAAATGCCGTGCCGTTTTGCTTAATTTTTCGTTTCAGTGATCTGTATTCCGATGAAATCCGCTCGACTTGAATCCCAGACATTATTTTATCGAGAGACAAATGGACGCCGGTACTGCGTGGTATACTAGGAAAATTGCAGTGAAATTGAGCGGGACCCTTGGCGATCTCTCATTGGTCGATAGCCGAGAGCATCGTCTTCCGACGATCGCATTGGCTACTTCTCCCTCCCGCCAGTCACGTCGCATGACCGAAATTTTCGATGCGTGTGCAGCTAAATCCGTCTCTTCCCTTCCATCTCTTCCTTCCCTTCCTTTCACCCCTCTGCCCCTTCGCAACGATGACGCATTCTCTAGCCATCGATCGGAACGCAGTCAGGGACGTGAGAACTCGACTCATTTTGGCCCTTGTTTAGCTATTTGCTGTAGTAATTTTTTATTAACTATTATAAATAGGGGAAAATTTTTTATTTCAAAATATTTCTGTATAATGCAATCGGTTTATAGATTTTGCTAATGATAAATGGCTCTTCTGAAACAAATTCCATCTAAAGATTCTACTAATTAAATTTTAAAGAATCTTAGGAAACAAATTTGATTTTTTAAAAATCTATTATTTAAATCTTAAATTTCCAAATTTTCGAATTTTAATATTCCAACAACTTGCTTTAAAAAAGTAATATTGAACGTACAGAAATGCAGTACAGAAATGTTAAGACAATAATTCGGAATAGAAATTGAATCTACAAAAGCTGATTGAGTAAATTGGTACACACGGCTAATATCATATTCTAAATTTACAACAAGCGATTCAACAATAAACTAAAGTTTAGTAACCGAAATCGAAGGTGTAAGTTCAAGTCGAATCGAATAGAATGACATTCTTGTTGTTTATATACATTCACGAATGAAATTCATTCAGCGAGTGCTCAATGAGGACACACATTCTCATTCACGCAGGAAACGATCAAAGAATCTACGTCAAACTTGTAGTCAAAATATCGTTTTACATCTAGCCGTAGAATCTTGTGAGTAACAAGAACCTTACGATCGCGTTAAATTACGCTTCAGCGCAACGAGATTTGCGATACGTCGCACAATCGAATCGCGCGTGGCACCGGCGGGCACGTCGTACGCACCTGAGCGACGCCACGCGATTGGTCGGCGGAGAGTAGCACGTCCCGAGATGCCTCGCGCGCGAATCGCGAGTCGGGAGGACCTCCGGGCTGCGAACAACGCCGCACTTCCTTCTCCATCCGGCGGTCGAACAGTACGGCGGCGTATTAGGCAACCGGAGATCGCTTGAGTGGATTTTGTGCTCGCAGTGTACCGTGGTGTGCCGCGAGTCGCACCGTAACTACGCGGATAAGAGCATCGACAGATTACAGAGCGCGATGGCCGATCAGGAGGGCAAGGATTTCAGCGAGGACATCGCGGAGCAGAACTTCGCAGAGCAGAACGGCGAGGCCGAGAACAACGGCGAGAACAACGTCGGGGAGAACAATCAGGAGTCTCAGGAAGACAGGTAATTCCCACTCCTCCCGGTTTCGCTTGTCCGCCACGCGCCGCAGCTCGTTGATTGTTCCGGTCGCGCGATCGCTACGCACTTCGCGTCGCATCGTGACCGGCGATCGCGCGAATTCGGCGATAACTTCGCGACGCGGCGATGGGACGCGCGCGCGCGCGCGCGCGCCCACACGGGCGCGGGCACGCGTCTCACAAAATGGCGGAGGCGTGCGCGTCCGCCGTGGAACGTAATCCGTTCGCATCGGCGTGATGACGCACGTCTACGTTTCGACGACGCGGGCTCGTCGCTTCTCCGCGGCGCGCCGCGCACGCGGGCACCCATCTTTCGGCGATTCTCGTCCGCGATTAGGATCTATCGGCGAAAGAGGCCGGCGGTAACAATGGCGGTGTAAAGAACGAGTGGAGGCGCCGGCGGCGGGTCCGGAAAGGGCGCGCCCATGGCATCGTGAGAGAGAAGGAAGGTACCGGGCGGATGGAAACGACAGGACGCGTAAGGCCGAAATCACACGGTACGGAATGGAGAGTGCGTTAAGCCTTAAGGCTGGGTCTACATTGGATGTCGAAGTCGTGTCGGAAGAAACTGACCAATTACAGTTTATTGTTCTCCTTACGATCGAAGAATAATGAACTGTGATTGGTCAATTTCTTCCGACACGACTTACGACATCCAATGTAGACCCAGCCTAAATCCACGATGCTAGAACTACCGTCCAAGTTCTCGGACTGAGAAATTTGTAGCCAATCAATTTGCAGGTTTTACGGAAAAGCGGCAATTTTATTGGCTACAAATTTCTCGGTCCGAGAACTTGAACCAAATTCTAGCATCGTGGACACAAGGCTTTATAAAACAGCCAATCAGCGCTATAAAAAAAAGGCAAGAAGCGTGCGGAATAGCGCTGATTGGCTATTCTAAAACGCACTCTCCATTCCACACGCTCTATTCCGTACCGTGTGATTTCGGCCTAAGGCTTTGTGTCCACGATGCTAAAATTTGGTCCAAGTTCTCGGTCCGAGAAACGTATAGCCAATAAAATTGCCGTTTTTACATAAAAGCTGCAGATAGATTGGCTACAAATTTCTCGGTCCGAGAACTTGGACCAAATTCTAGCATCGTGGACACGAGGCTTAATAGCGAACGGCGTGCGGCGTCCGTCCCGCCGCGAAAAGAAAAGAGCGGATATCGCGCGCGCTTGGCCGCCTGAGCGCGCTCGCCACTTCCGTTACGAACACGTGGAAACCCTTTGTCCCTTGCGGGCGCGCAAGAATGAGTCACCTACGACGTAACGTCGCTCAGACTAGCGCTACGAACGAATAAATATATTAATAAATATATAGCAAAATATATTAATAAATATATTAGAAGAAAAAAATATGATGTGACCACAGTTGCATGTTAACGAGCCAAACGAATAGATTTGTTTAATCATTCGTCATTTGAAAGAAAGAGAAATCATTTGGAGAGGGCAATGCGCAAAAAAGGAGTGTCTCTTTGCATTGTTGCGATGTGCTTTACGCAAAATGTTGGTAGACCGTCTGCCATTGTCTCGCGCTGCTCTCTTTCCCTTCCTCCCTCTCCCCTTTTTTCAGCGTAACGAGATCTCGAGCTGGATGAATTTGACCAGACACTGTTTTTTCGTCCGGTCTCTATCGATGAGAGAAGAATTACCTATCTATGTAAATACTTTGCAATTATGCGCTCTCGGGTTTTCTTTCCTCCGTCGCAGCGCTCTATTATTTATCAAGGGGATTTTGCATCTATTTTTCCCTTCATTAATTTTTTTTACATTTTTGTTTGCTCTTTGTATTCCTACAGCCTTGGATTTTTGCGAACTCTTACGGTAACTTAGAGTATCTTTTTGCAAAGAAGGGTAAGCATCGTTAGATTTAAATTTCGAAGATACGTGGAACTTTTCAGGATATAAAGTTCAGGAAGCGGACGTAATCTTCAAATTCTACTATGTGTAAATTGAAATGTAATTGTTTTATAAAATATAAATATAGTATATATAAATAGCAAAATATATAAATAGTATAATATATGTAATTAGTCTATTGCCTGACTGTACAAACGTTATGCGTCTTCGCAATAGTATTGCTACTGAATATGAATTTGGGGATGTATCCTCCTCCTATCCATAGCTAAAGATATGTTCAAGGGACATGAGTTTCGTGTACGAAGTAACGGAAGTGAAGAGCAAAAACAACAAACGCCGGCGCTCCACTGCGTCAAACAATTTACCTATAATAATCGAAGATTGGAATGAGATATTGCATGCTATATTACGCAAGAGTAATTTAAGACACCGATGTGTAACGGCGAATAAAGGGCGCTAATAGTTTGTAACTTTTATATGTGCTGTTGTTGCGAGGTATACATTTGTCTGTTTTTGAGATTTTTCGTAATTTTGTGTATTAAACTCCTTGTTTCTTATCCCTATCTAGTTAATTATAATTATAGTTCTGTAATCGATAAAGAGAAATTGTGGGTTCTGCAGAGTTGATCAGTTTTTGCGAACGCAACGTCACAAGCAAATAATAATCGTAATATTTTTATAGAGCCTAAACTTTCGAGTACATTTTTTGGCCAGCCGAATCTTCTATCCTCGTACGTTCAATGCAGCTGAATTATGGTAAACGGTCAATTGACTCACGATTGACAAAATACGTACACTTACATGGGATTATTGCGAGAAGTCTACGTCAAGTTCAAGTCCGTCACGTTCCGTCACGACACAAGCACTGGAATTAATTTCGTCAGATCAATAAGTCTCGCACAGACACACTCTTGCCTGCTGGGTCACGCGTAGAGTAATTTCCGATCCAAATGCTGTTTGGGCGTGACCAAAGCACAAAATCATAGGGCCAATGCGAAATCCTCCAGTAGGTCGGAAACGCCATTAACCCCAGTTTATGTGGCTTGATCTGCAGGTGATCAACAACGGTTTCCGCATGGCGGGCGGCTCACAGGTGGAAAACGTCACCCGACCAGCAACTGATTACCGGCGAGTGACTGGTGCCAACGGTATTTATCACCAGCCATAAATAAAAAATAAAGAGTCGAATATAATAAGTAAATCAATTATCGTGTTGACACTGTCAAACAAAAAACAAAGTCAGAGCCAGATCAAAAACCGAGCTTGCAGCTCGTTGTTAGAATGCGGAAAAAGAACGGAAATATGTATCAGAAGTTGAGAGAAATTCTTTGTCAATGAGCATTATAAAGAAAGAGACAGAGAGAATGAGAAAGAGACAAGTATATATATATACATAAAAATATACAAGTATAATATAAATATAAATATCCCATATTATATCCATCCATATTATATGCACATAGATATGTCGATCGAAAGTATCAAGAATCGTCTGTCATTAAAACGTAATGAAAACAATCTTTTTAGCTTTTCGATATAGAGTTGCAGTCTATCCTAGCATATGCCATATTCTTTGGGCCAATCTGCTGTCAAGTACCACTTGGAAAAATTAAATCTTGTTTCCCTTAGGAGCAGCTGTGATATGTCAACTGGACTTGTGTAACTATTGCTCGGGTTCTCACGCAAACGTCGATGAATAGTACCTTGTTCTCTCGTTGCATTGATTTTTACATATATATATATTTTTCCAAGTTTTATTTTTGTTTTTACTTTTTTTTTTTATAAATCGAACATTCGAATCAAGGTTTCTATGGTGTGCAAAGCAGTCTTCTCATGGTTGTTTCGCACAACTTTATACAAAGGACAGATGCATATATCGTAAGCTATCCTCATCAATTCTCGTTTATTCTAGGAATGGTATTCTATACTCTTGTAATTGCTTTGCATTGTAATTTATTATGTTTATCGTTGTAAGAAGACTTTTCTAAATTTCGACGGTGGGCGATCTAATTAGCTGTAGATTAAACTTATGCGTTTGTTTACTGTAGATATATATAATTATATATAGTCTTACACATATGTGCGATATTTAATTAAATAAAATTCCCCGCCTATATAAATCTTTTCGATAGTCGATCCAGTGCCCCTTTTGCGAATGACACTACAGGTCTGTTACGTTTCTTGCACATCGTCTGCATTCAATTTTTTCATACCTTAACACTGATTCTAGTCTTTCCAGGGGTCATGTCGACACTTCCTTTCTTTTTTCTTTTTTTTTTTTTTTTTTTTTTTAATAAAATGGAATTGTTTCGTTTATTCAAAAGTCAAGTTTTCGCTTCGATCTTAATCCTCTATATTAATTAACACGTTCGAGAGATTCATCTAGTAAAATAAATTCGTTCCGTTGCTTTGCAGGTCGGCCGGGGCTAACCAGGATTCTCTGAATGATAGGTATTTTCAAACTTCATTATATTTTTCTTCTTATTTTTTTTAGCATGTCGGTGTTAAGAGAGTGAAAGAAAAATGCGCGCGACGATACGAGACGATGAAGTACTTGATGCTCGAATTATATATCCGAGTAGTAACCGACTATGATTATTCTGTAACAGTCACTTGCGAAAGAGGCCCAAATACATTGCCATACGCTATCTCCTACCGTTTTCATTGCAGATAACTTTTTTGCGCGCAGTTGCAGAGATTTGAGAATTTGCCAACATCGCAAGCCTGATATAACGATATTAAGTTAGATAATAAACCGTAAATTTCTTGCTATAAACATTCGGTTTCGCAATAGTGATTAAAAACCTACAACGAATATGCCTTTCGTTCGCTTCTATTCGTTTTAACTTTCTGTTTTTCTTTTCTTTCGCAGGAAATTATTCGTCGGTGGTTTAAGCTGGGAAACAACAGACAGTAAGTAACTTTTTTTTTCTAAGTATTATTTCTATACGATAGATTCTCTTCGCAAATGATAGAAAATAACAAACACGAAACATAAAATCAGCTATGATGTTTTATTTCTTAGGACACCTTTGGATGACAATTGTCATGTGAAAAGAACTTTTTACTGAGCTTGATTACGAATACTTATATAATTATCTTTAAAACGGCTTAAATTATAATTTCTAAAGAATTCTTACAAAGATCATCTTGTGCATTTTTAGAGGAATTGCGAGAACATTTCAGCGCATATGGTGATATTGAAAGCATCAATGTCAAGACAGATCCAAATACAGGACGATCGAGAGGATTCGCCTTTATCGTCTTTGCTAAGGCTGAATCTCTCGACAAGGTATTTAATTTAATTTTGTATTTTATTGCGATATAAAAGAATAGTATAATCTACATTGTAATTAATTTTAATAATATTGTTGTTTATCTTCTTCATGCATATAATGATGATATTTTATACCAGTTCTGCTACTGAATGCTTTTGACGACAATTTTTTGTCTCTGAGGTGTTCTTACAAACAAATCTTTATAATGAATTATCATTACAAATAATTAAAAGAGAAAACAATCTTTCAGATCATGGCCGCTGGTGATCATGTCATCAACAACAAAAAGGTTGATCCTAAAAAGGCGAAAGCCAGACACGGAAAAATATTTGTCGGTGGGCTTTCGACGGAACTTTCCGATGATGATATCAAGAATTTCTTCTCACAATTTGGAACTGTAAGCATTTTATATTGTTTCTGGATACCTTAACTCAAATACTCTTGAACGATCATTTTTATTAATACGCGAAACATCTGATAAGATCGTCGAGATGGAGATGCCATTCGACAAAACCAAAAATCAGAGGAAAGGGTTCTGCTTCATCACTTTCGAATCTGAACAAGTGGTTAACGAGCTGTTGAAGACCTCGAAACAAACGATAAATGGCAAAGAGGTAAGCAAACGAACGTTCATAAAGTTGAATATTATTACGGAGCTTTAATAAAATATTAGATATTCATTTATAAAGTTTACTTTTTTTAATATTCTAAATTATTAGCTCTAAAATATGCGAATTTGCGTTTTATTTTTGTCTAAGATGATAAAAAAGCTGACCGAAAACAAATAAGATTTCAATTTCAAATGTAGATAGATCTCATTGCGCATTTAATAGCGACGATTATATTCAAAATATTTAATAGGTTGATGTAAAGAAAGCAACGCCCAAGCCCGACGGAATGATCGGTATGCGCGGTGGACCCGGTGGCCGCGGCGGTCGTGGCGGCAGGGGCGGCCGAGGTCGAGGATTCGGCCAAGGCGGATGGGGACAGGGTGGTTACGGCGGTGGTTACGGCGGTGGCTATAGCCAGGGAGGATACGGCGGCGGCTACGATGGATATGGATACGACTATTACGGTGGTGGTGGGTACCCGGGTTACGGCGGCGGCTACGACTACAGTGGATACGGTAATTTCATTGAATATTATTAAAATCAGCGGCAGAATCGGCGTACGGTGCCAATTACTGTCGAGATTTCTTCCGCTTTTTTTCTCGTGTGTCTTGTTTTCTTCGAAAAAGAAGCGATAAGTAATAATTAACGGTAGATTATCCGTTGTTACCGTCCCAGTGTATTCGGCAGACGATTATGATAAATGTTATAGACACCTGAGGAAAATATATGCATATTATGATCTGATTTAATTCCTTTGTCGCGCATCCAAGTTGCTTAACTTTTCTCCGTTTATTTTCTTTGTAATTAATTAACTTTTTTGTGTACTAACTTTTTGTTTTAATTGAGTAAGCTAAAACATAAGTTGATATTGTCTGCTTCGTTAATGTGTAGTACAAGAAATGGAATGATCAGAAATTTTATGTATGTATTACTAGGTGTTAAATTATAATATTAGGTATAGATGGGAATGCAAGCGCTGGTTTACGAGAAGCTAAGATATATCACCAATTCTGATCTATCCATACTAATATTTAATTTGATAAATAACTTTTGGTTTTATACTCCAAAAAATAACACTGATAATTGTTTGATTAACGATCATTAATAAAGCTCTTATACGTAATCAACGTAAACCAGTGACTTAAACTCATGGAAATATTTTTCGAATTATGTTCTTTCAGCATATTACGTGATCCATAAATCCGATTATTAGAACTTAAAAGGCTACACGCAGAATGAACATAGTCCGAATTATTTTCTACTTTAGATCTTCTACTTCCCAAGTATTGGCTGTTTATTGCACTATGACCAATTAACCTACTCTAATTATTTGCTAAGTTATATTCTTTAAAACCCTACTAATATTTAAATTTTATATATATATATATACGTATATGTAATCATGCACTTAACGAAGTTATCATAAGAAAAAGTATGATGGATAACAGTGAATGTGTGTGTGTATGATAACTGAAAATGTAATGCTTGTGTTCTATTTTACGATATTTTTCGATTTGCAACATTTTAAAATATTTAATTTTTTATTTAAAATGTCTAAATTGAAACGAAAATAAGATCGCACGTGTTATAATCAGTAATCAATCGGTATAAATTCTTTTTTTAAACAAAATTTTCTATCGTTAAAAAAATTACAATTTTTATACGTGATCTTTTAATAACTTATCATTTAATGTTCACTGATTGATATTAGTAAATTGATAATATCTTTTTCTGTTCGATTCTTATTTTATTTTTCTGTAATATATTTCTCTTTATCTTGTTATAAGTTCCATAGACTCGCTGATTTCAGAAACACGCACAATCACTGTAAAATTATTATATTAATATATATATGAAACTGCAGAAGCGGAGAATATTAACCCATTAGCTGCCATGGTTTTTATTTATGGACTAACTATTTATTTAACGACTTCGTTTTTGATATAAATAATTAATCATTAATTAAAAATAAAAATTGATAGTTAATGGGTTAAAGCAACGCTATACAAAACATTATTGTATGAGGTTGTATCCTTCGATCCTGCTTTTGATCCTGCCACGTTCCTCACACGCATGACGTTTCTTTCACGTTTCTTCCACATTTTAACGATCATCTCGCCCGCGATGAAACCGCGAAGGCTAAACACATGCTCTTGCGGCAGTGACATGAGAATGACAATAACTATTTTAATATCCCGTGTGATTTCCGAGATTATTTTGCCGGGGCATGCCTTTTTTAGTCGAGTTATGTTGGATAAAGGATACGAGCGTGAAGCAATTGATTTCTCTATAAATCTTAATGTTTTATTTAACTATAGAATTCCTAAATTTTATAATTTGCTACATATAGAAAAAAATGATTTTATCTCTTGATTAATTTAATTTTTTAGAAAGATTACACTTGTTGATATGCTTTGTAAATATTAATATCAATATCAATTATGCGCATATCCTTTCTGATACAGTGACAAACCATTTTCAGCATGATAAATTATTTTTTTCAATGTAAACTCTAACTACGCGCATGCCATTTCTAAATTCATACAAACTCTTCGAAATAACGTGTGTTACATTGTTAAAATCATCAATTACTACACTTATGTTCAAAAATCGAACGAGAAAACCCTTTAGAAGATGTAACTGTCTTTCGCTCATGTAGAATGCTAAAACAGTGCGTTACAATATATACAATTAAATTATTTTCAGAATATATTTCATGGACATGTCTTTTCGAAAAAATAATTGTTATTAGACATACATAATCATTGGTATTATATAAAATAATTAATTTTCATTGAATATATTTTTTTCGAGCGCCACGTGCATAGATTTTTCCTTTTTAATGTAAAAGGAAATGAATAATCGCATCGTATGCATCGATAACTGATCCCATTGTCTCTTTATACCGTGTGTTCCATGAAATGCAGACGGATATGGATATGGCAGTGGTAATTACGACGGTGGCTACAGTGGCGGGCGCGGTGGCGCGCGCGGTAAAGGTACGCATTGTAGCGTCCTTTCTTTTTATATCTTATTTATATATCCCCCACCCGTATCGTTATACATTTTAAATGGCATATATTCCGATTGAGTTATCGCCCACACGCATTTTCTCATACATTAACTACATTCATCTGTCCGTTACTTCCTTGCATTACTCAAAACCGAAAGTCTCATTCTCCTTGTCTCTGTTCGTCCCTCTCGTCCCTTACTCAAGTAGTTATTTTTTCTGCCTTTTATATTATTTGTTTCGCAAATGGGTAATGCGTATATTAATGTGTATGTGTGTGAAAAATGAATGAATGTAATAGAGGAGAAGTCGATATCCTCAGGAACTGATAATCGGTTGCATGCGCCAAGAAAGACATCGAATTATGTCTAATATATATAATATTTTGCAAGCAAAAATTGTAACATACTGCATACAGTTATATATCACATGTGGTATTGTAAATTATTATCTGCGATCATCTATTTATTTCCCAACTGACACTTATAACATCCGTAAAGTCAGTTTATATAAGAGCGTAATTAATATTACCATTGTTATCACGCAACGCAATTCTATTATGAAGTACATACTTTAATTAACCTTAGATATCCCTAAAAACTTCTCCTTTCACATGTATGATGCAGCCATTTTACACATCGTTTTTTCATAAATGGAATAGAACCATTTAACAGTCGCATCCAATGGAAAGTCATCCTATATTTAGCCATCGATAGCTCTAGAAATATGGAAGATGGGGAAAGTATAAATTACACAGCCTGCAGCTTACTACCTTAGCCTGTAGCCTCTACATAGACACTATAGCTTTCTCTCTTACATCTATATTTATCTATCTTTATTACTTTCTGAATAAGTATTCGCGTGACTTGACATTTTCTTTTATAGTTTATGTATAGTTTCTATACATATACGTTTACGCATAGTCTCTTGTAAAGATAAACGAGTGATGTATGCAGCTGAGCGGGACGATTAGACTAACAACGCGCCATGTGGGTATGTTCCAGGAGGTTCAGGCTACGGTGGCAAGCAAAGGGGTGGTCGTCAGAACCAGAGGCACCAACCCTATTAATAAAGGAATCCTTATTTATGACCGCAATGCAATTCGCATTGTAACTGCCGGTGAGTCACTGTCCAATCTCCTAATTCTCTTACTTCCACCTCTGCACTAAATCATTCAAAGATTTTAGTGTGCGAAGATAACGATTTTATATTAAAAAAATAAAAATGCACAGATTTTTATAAATTATTTATATATATATATATATATATATATATATATATATTCTTGGTAAAAATATAAAATCTTGATTTCAAGCAAAGTAAAATAATTACAGAAAAGAGTAGAATGTATACATACACATTTCAATTTTCTATTTAGTTTTGAGAAGTCTATTTACAAACACTTATTTCCAATTACGAGTAAAAGTTTCTTAAGTTTCGGATGAAAACTAAAGCTATCGTATTTCCCTTACAATCCTTAATTCACAATTTGTTGCTTACATAATCTCGAATTAATATCCTACATGTGTATTACAGAATATTTCACACGTTGTTGCTTTTAGTGCTAACTTTTCTGTCAACCAATAGTTCCACTTTTATTTCAAGTCCATGTTTCATTTTACTATGCTTCTATTCATTTTTTAATTTACCACATTCTTTATTAACTTTAATAAATTAATTTATGTAATATATATAAAGCATACGTGTGCAATACGAATAATTAAAAGATTAAAGCGTTCCTTTCCTTTTCAGGTATCGCAAGCCGCGGTTTCCGTTTACAATCACAACAATATTACAACTCGTCCAATCATTCCATTCAATATACATCAACATCGGCCACCAACCAGAGAAACAGGACTCAAGTAGCATGAAAAATTACAGAAGCCGTTCCAATAATGTTTTGTTGATTTTGTTTTTGTATATACATGTACGCGCTTGCTTTTCAACTCATAAAACATTGCGTGTACGTGCGCACACGCATCGTGTATCGTGAATACTTATATAGTGGTAGATTATTTTAATTTTTTCTACAAAATAAACACGGCGGGGAAAAAAAACCACCATCGTATATAAGCAGGCAATGTACTTTTTACATGGCATGCAGAAAGGATGAAAAGAAATCGGATAAATCGAGCTGTTTATATAACGACCGTGTGAAATAATATAAAAGGATTACTTCTTCCTTATTAGTAAGATATAATAATAGGATTAAATAAATTCGTTTTGTGTACATAATATATCTCTCGTATATACATTTGTAGTTTTGCTCTGACCTCCTATATGGCAACTTAATACTTTTTTCTTTTTAAAACACGACATGTACACAAGATTTATGTCTGAAACGTAGAGATCATTTATACACTAGATTTGAATAAAAGACTGACACAACGCATAAAAAGGATTTATCAGACTTATTGCTAGAACTGATGCTCTACCGATTCTGTCGTAGCGCACGATTAAGCTCGGTTTGCAAACTGATCGTATACTTGGCGTGTGCTACGGCAAAATGGTTCTTGCTCGATTATAGAACAGCGCATGTACATTATATTTATATACCGACAAGGTAATTCTAACACGTCACAATAAAAATTTTAAAGTACAACAGACGATATTGTATCGCAAGTACAATATTGGATCATGTATTTTTGTCCGAGTACATACTGTTCTGATCTTATATGTCGCAAAAGTATTACATTATATAAATTTAAAGGGATGGTCTTATGTTAGTGATTTATTTAAAAATAAATTATGTTTATATATACACCAATTAGTATTCTTTATTGGTATTATTAATAGCCACCTATTCCAAATCCTGCAATTTCCTTACCGAACTTTTATCAACAAAATATTTGACATTTTTGTGGGAATTTGTGTAATTTAAAAAATTACTGTACATTTCTTTAGAAATATTACTATTAAAGTTAAAAATAATAAACATGAATGATTGCAATTTAAACGCAACCATAGAAGTAAAAATTTTTTTCAAGTCTTATCTGCAATTATCTATTTCGCATTTTATTTACGAACACATCTCTACTGAAACGTATTTGAATAATATTTTGGCACGGATCGACTCAAAATTGAGTCAAGCTAACTAATAATGTGTTAATTGATACGAAACTATTATTGATTGCTGATAATAGACAGATCTATTTTGCCTACAATAGATACGAATAATTTCTGTTATGTTTATCACAAGTAAGTTTTAACCAATTACTTTTCTTAAGAGAGTTTTTTAAATTACAAGAAAATTAAGCATCCCAACAAATGGTTCTAATTTCCATTTGTCGGAATGTACATTTGATCCACGAAAGCGGAGGCTGGTAAGTGATTGAAACACGAGAAGGCGTCATTGAGATCACTATCTTGGAGATTAACGAGCTGGAGTTACACGCTCTCTAATTAGTACTGCTACTAATCTCATCCAGCTAGGATTAGTCTATACCGCACTTAACAGTCTCGCGTTAATGCATCTCAACTAAATTCATTTAACAGATTAAACGAACTAATTTTGCAACTTTCTTCAATAACATCAAAACTTCCTATTTATTATGCAAATACGAATTCCAGAAATGTATGGATTCAAAATTAAATAACAATATTTTTCCGTTTCAATCACAAACTGCCGCGTTGCATTTTTGCATTTTCATCCAAACACAAAATTGTTCTAAAAAAAAATCGTAAAAAGAACAGCATCGTAAATTTTAAATATTGCTATAGAGTTCCACATTTTGGCAAAGTTATTCAAGAGAGATAAAGTGTTCTCCGAATTCAGCTCAAAATAAAGTTTCGTCATTTCGAAGCAAGAGGAGTGCATTAAGCTCGTCGCTAGCAATATATGCGCCTGCACTCTTACTTGACGTCCCTCGCCAATTCGGATTCTAATTCCAACACTTGGAGAAACGAATAAATATCTCGGAGATAAAGGAGGCCTGATCCGTTTAAATTCGTGCTCTATCAACTCTTCACATCTCAGCTTTTCTTATTATATAATAGCAGAAAATATTACTTCCATTAATAAATAAAAGTATTTACCTCGGTATTTACTACTTCCATTCAACGCAATGTGTATTTATGCAAATTTAATATATCCTACACTTTCCGAATTTTATATTGTTTTTAGCGAAATTTTTATGACGATTATTCTCATCGAGATTAATGCAAGAGATAAAATGCGAAATGGAGATAAATCACTTGATATTGCAAATATATGATTGCAGAATATTTTTCAAGAAATGAAAAGTATACTTCATTTATAAAATAACTGATCTTCCTAACGCAAATAAATAATTAATGCGAGAGCACGAGTAATTTGTCTCGACGCGTAAACGCTAACTAATGCAATCTGTTGATCCGAGATGGATTTTCGATACGTTATCGCGTTACCGATCGCGTTACGTCGAATCCAATTTTAGTCGACATTGATTTCCATCGATCCCTTGGGTTTCACGCCATTCGCGTCCAAGATTTCGTGCCCGGTCCGACAGGTCAATAGCAACTTCCGGCCATCATCCGGTAATGCGATAACCGAGTTTTGCAGCAAACAATTTCCGGCTGCGGCACGACGACTGCCTGGCACTTTGTGGTAAAACCACCCCATCAAATATCGAATGTCACGCGCAGAGTCCGTCACACAGGGGTGGAAACGCAATTAATCTTTGGTAACAAAGTAATGTAACGCGGATTAACCCTTCGACTTCGTTACAACTTTGTTACAGCTTATAAATTGGTATGCATTAAATTTTTATAACTTTTTGCACAATGTTTCAATATAGAAAGATATTCCTTGATTACTTGAGGAATAAAAGAAAGTATATTTATCTAAGTAAATTTATCTGTTCTAAAAAAATAATCAAATGACTTCGTAAAATAATTTGAAAAAATGATAGAACTTATAAAGCGAAGATCTTCTATATACAGGGTGTTAAAAAAGTGTCGCATTAGCTCAGCGCCATTCGATAGAAAATGACAATCTAAGAAAAAATGTCTAGAACTATTTTTCGATGCGACGGATAGTTTCGCCGCAATTAATTATTAATCAGTCAATAAGCGCGGAGCTACAAGAGTAAGCGAGCGGCGGAGCGCGCGAAGTGGGGAAGCAATTATTAATTGCTATTGCTATTGCTAATAAATTTATTTATTAAATATAGTGATAAAATACTTGCTTTCTACATCAAATGCTGAAAGACCACTATTAGCTTCCAAACATTTATTTGCCCTGTACACATTTCCTGTGGCATTTTATATATGCTGCCGCTGTATATTAGCAAACGCTACTTCAATTTGCTCCTCCAACTCGTTCTGCGTCTCTATGCGGTAAAATAATAAATTAAAATTATTTAAATTAATTTAAATAAATTTTTAAAAAATTAAATTGCGGCGAAACTATCCGACGAAAATAAGTCGAAAATCAAGAGAATGACGAAATTATACGTTTGAGCCTTCTTTAAAGAGTTACAATCAAATAATCGAAAAATTTATATTTACATTATTATTTTTATTGAAATTAAAAGTTTGTAATTGTTTTGATAACAATAAGTTATACAAAGTATTAGGGGCAGTCAAATGAAAACGGAGAATACTACAAGAGACTTCTACAAGAATGGAATTGACCGTCTTGTCTTCCAAAATTTTCAATTACACTTTTTGGCGTCTGACCCGTTTTTATTTGACTGCCCCTAATACTTTGTATATAACTTATTGTTATCAAAACAATTACAAACTTTTAATTTCAATAAAAATAATAATGTAAATAAATTTTTCGATTATTTGATTGTAACTCTTTAAAGAAGGCTCAAATGTAATTTCGTTATTCTCTTGATTTTCGACTTATTTTGACTTCGTCAATTCATTCTCCAGAGATCGGGCCTGATTTATGATACACCCTATATATAGAGGATTATATATATATATATATATATATATATATATATAAAATATGTCTCTTACATTGCAAACCAACTATCTCGGTCGCAAAACCGTCCTCCTTTCCCCTTTTCCTCTTTCCTCGCATGCTTCCATCTTCCTGTCATCGTTTTCCCTCGAGTGAACGTTCCAACGTGTCTCTTTCTTGAAACACGATATGATTAAGATTGCGCGCGGCTTTACTCCGTTCTTTCTGTAAGTTAGCTACATCGCTTACTTTTTCCCGGCTCTGCTCACGTCGCCGTATCATATTTCAGACAGTTTCCCGTACCAGCGTGCGATCAGGAGAAATTTCCATACGCTGCCCCAAATAACGACGGCGACGTGGTCTCTTTCTCTCTGCCGAAATCGCGTTCTCTATCCCGTCCGGCGTATCGGTTTCGCCACAACTGGTCCCCGACCATTTGCGTCGCTATTGTTGACATCCGTCTCGCGCTCGTTTACTTTGCGACGGAATCCCGCGCGGTAATTTATACGGACTGTATACTTAGTGTGCTTTTATTCCGGAACATCGTGTGTATTATCGTAACAAACGACCGAACGTGTCACTTTAGCTCACCCCGAAATCTCTGCGGCATCGGCTTTTCGACGTACGGTATGGCATAATTAGGTGGTAACCGGCAAGCGGAGCACATGCAAACACGATACGGAACATGAATAATCATAACGCAAATCCTTCCCGCCCCCCCCCCTTTATTCGCCGTCTGTTTGATTGCCTCGTCGCAGATAACACGGGATGCGATAGTTACAGCATGATAAATTCCACACATAAACGACAATGAATTCCGGCTTAATTAATTATAAACGCGATCGCTGAATATTTGGGGCAACGCGCTCGATTGGTCGGGCGTCCCCATTGTCTGCATAACTCGACCTGAGACATTGTTAAATATTCATTATTAACAACTACGTGCGTATAACTGGAAGCTATGCGCAACAGCCGATAGTTATGCGCGTTACGAAGAGCATGGCAACCGTTTCGTAAGAATTTAAGATGAGGGGCTCGATTCTTGAATTCATTCGCAAGAGAATATGCGCAAATTCTGCTCTTACAGAAACTCTACAAATTGATTGGCTAAAAGTCATGCAATAACCAATCAACTTGCAACTTTTCTGTAAGAGCTGAATTTGCGCATACGTTTCTCTTGCGAATGAATTCAAGAATCATAAGGCCGGTATTCATAGTCGGTTCTTATTTTAAGACCATCTTAAGTAACGTCTCAAGACGCTAATACGGCTTTGTGATCGGTTTCAAAGACATCTTAAGATTGTACTTAAAACGATCTTAAATATAAGAACCGACTATGAATACCGCCCTAAATCTGTCTTAACAGGAACAATTAAAGGGCGGGATCTGCTAATTTGGGACAGAAACAAGAACAATTGTTCAGCATTTATTTAATTGTTTATACTCGCTGTCATCTAAACAGATCATGCTAGGAAGAAGGTTGACTAGTACGCATTTAAACATTTAAAGCCGTTTACAACTTCGGTGGTCTAGTTGTACGGGTTGTACATTGTATTCGCTATTACTTAAAGCTATTACTTTAAGTCAAATTAACTTGCGCATCAAGATACGTATGTATCGGCCCTGTGGAAAATATAAAACTCTTGTGTAGGTTTAATTAATGTAATTACTGTACACATACACACGTACAAAGATCAACCTTTCATCGCCGAGGCTCTCACGCTCAACATTAAAAATATCTTCTCTTCGTACTTCATTTAGAGAATCTGTTCGCAATTAGGAAGATTGAAAAGAGGCATAGATAATAATTCTGCGAAATCATTTAAGAAAAATTTACTTATCTCTAATACGAAATCTCTAATAAAATCTTGTTTTAAAGTACGCGTAATTTGTGGAACAAATTGTTACGATTATTATTATTAAAAACGTCGAGTTTTTAGAGTCTTGTATTCAATGTTTATAAAATTATATATAAATAATAAAATCATTATATTATAATATTAAAATTATAAATTATGCAATACATTCCAAATAGAATTATATTGCAATAAACTCGATGAATTTCTTTCGAATTTTGAATTGGATTTGTACGAATTGAATTTGTACAACTAAATAAAGTTATATTAATTAAATAATATGAATTAAAAGTTGAACCTCTGCTTTGAACTTCCTCAATTGTATTAATGAATACTTTTAGTTTTGCAATTAATTGCGATCCTTGGCAGATGAAAGTTGATGCTAGGATAGCTTTACACATCTTATTGTAGGTTCGTCATAGACTGGTCATTATATCATTATTGTTACTGACATAATACATCAAATACATCAAGTATCTTAATAATTCTAAATTGTGAAGTTGTCACGTAATACCGTTGTTCTTCGATGATTTCGACAATTAAATTACCTCTGCGTTGTTGATTCAGTCTGTTAAACGATTCGATGGAAAAAGTGTCAATAATGGGTGCTTTCCATTTAGTGACACAAGTCGGCACAAGTCGACACAAACGTCGTTCTATCTTTCTTGACATTCAAGAGAGTAACAAAGACAGAATGACACTTGTGTCGACTTGTGTCACTAAATGGAAAGCACCCTTTGTGTTTATATGTGTTTAACGAAAGAAGGGCGACAGTATAATAGAAATTATAAGTGCTACTACAATTAATCTTTTGATTAATGTCGAAAATATTTTAATGCCCAAAAGTTGTACTATGTAATATAATTATTTCAAAGCTCTCTTACCGGTACACACTTTAATAATGTTACGTATTTGTGATTCTCATCCTTTCGTCCAAACACACAGATGAAATGACGGAAGCTATTACACAAACGTCAATCCTAATTTTATACCATACAACAGTACACTATAAATATTATAGACTAGTCGCGCGACTGATGTCTTTTATTAATATCTTTTTTTTTCATATTGACCCAAAAACTTTCACACTATTTTTATGGCACTTAGCGTTATCCTCATCGACAAGCACAGAATCATTAAAATCGCGTGATGTCACGTTCGTCAAATCTAAAGCGCCTAAATAATATTCATTTACTTATTTACGTATCGTCTATACATTGATTAGCGACTTGGTTTCCCCAGTTTTTTAAAAACAAAGTGACTTATTATCGAAAGCCCGTCTGCATCAGCCGCCAGACGGGCCCCGTTTAGAGTTGTACATTAAAAAGTCTTTTAATACACTAGCCTGTATTATCATATTATTGTTTTATCGCTAATATTACTATTAATAATAATATATAATAGTAGATATTATTAATAATAATAGGTAGGATCATAGTCTTATTATATCTATAACATTTTAATTAGATCGAGAAGCGTGAGAGCGCGAAAAAAGAGAAAATGCAATATCCTCCTGAGTAACAAACCAAGATTTCTCATCTAAAGTTTGCTCCCAGCATCGTTACACTCGCTGGTATAAACTAATTAATCTAACTACAATTATAATGAGATTACATTCCAGCACATGGCTCGGAATGCAAAATGATATGCTACTTATTTCCAAATACAAGTAGTCTTACGTCATCGCCATGGCCTCAGGTTTAATTGTTTGTGACATCAAGAAAATTACATATATACAAATGTGACATTTGAATATTTGGTAGCTTCATTATATCCTTACCGCAGAAACTCACTGAGGAATATCTCGGAAATGTTTCCTAAAATACGCTCACGATACACTGCATCTAATAATTTATCGGTGATGTAACAGTATCTTCTTGAAACCTTTCAAGTACTTCTGAAACATTTGTGGAGCGTTCATTGAAACGATTTCTCTTCGAAATCGGCGCACTTTGGTCCGTATCTTCTACGATATTTACCGAGAAACATAGCCCCATCGGATTCTACATTTTCTTTGGTTAATACGAAAGCAATATCTAATGCAAATACTGGATGAGAGTCAGACCGATAGCCATTGCCGGCTAAACGTGCGCTGTCCAGTCTCGAGTTTTGCTGAGAGGTAGTAAACGTTATTACGGAGAACAAACTCTCAAGATCGGACAGAGCGTCTAGCGCTAGCTAAACGAGATGACCGGGGAGTATTTTGTTCTTATTTCCTACATTATTCTTACGTAATTCTTGAACACCCGGTAAAAAATTTTCATTTAAAAAATATATAAATATATATAATTATATATAAAATATGTGTTTTCTTTCTCTTGTATAATCTTTGTCCGTGTATATAAGTAAAATAATAAGAAGAATAATGGGAAATAATTAGGCAAATAACTTTTGCATTGTTTTTTTTACAAAAAGTCAAATTACGATTAGATTATACAATAATTCTATATATAATCATACTTATATATATATATATATAACTTTTCTATAAGATTATTACATTTATATATGATTATATACACATAGGCAATTTTTTCTCATTTCCTCAAACTTTACTTTTTATAAAAAAAAACAATGGGAAAATTATCCTTTTAATTATTTTTTAATTCTTCTTACTATTTTTCCTGTATATACGATCAGAGATTATACAAGAGAAAGAAAACATATATGGACATATTTTATATACATATAATAATATATGTATTTATATATGTTCTTATATGAAAAGTTTTTTAACCGACAGTTTCCCGCGGATTAAAGGGACACGTGTCAACATTTCAAGTTCTAGCGTTCGACATGCCGGGGAAACTTTTCGAGCGAATGCCCGATTTGTCTCTTATAATAATCCTGCATCGAGTAATTCCATCGGCGCGTTTATCTTGGCGAGATATTTTCGCAAGATTTCTAAATCAGGCGAATTTCAGGTTTATACGGCGTGTATTTATGGCCTTTACCCTATAATGTGGCCACCGTGGGTGTCCGCGTTGCCCACTCGCTCGACCCTTATCCGCCCACCTAGCGCGGCTTTAACCGTTGCGTTAAACATCCAATTGTCCGAATGTCCAATTAATCAACCCGTCCAATTATCTTGCCCACTGGACGAGTGAGCGATAACGCTGTCGTTACAAAGTACGACGAGGGTGATAAATGGATCATGAGCCTGTTTGGCAACTTACGTTACCCGCCGGGGATAGCCCGGCGGGTAGTCTCAACCTGCTGTCAATTCACGAAAGTTCTATCACTTGCGTTCGATCGGCATTTCGAAGCAGCCGCTATCCATTCGTAGGTGGCAAAAAGATCGCAGTGGCGGCGTGTTCCACCTCCATAAATCCCGTAATCGCGTCGTCTTTCGACTTTATTCGCGTCACACTGTCGGAAGTCTCCTATCTGACGGAAACCTCCCTCGACGACCTGGTCCGGGGATGAAGAAAAAATCAGGTCCATCTAGAAGCAAACGGAAAGACGAAAGGATAAAGAGAAAGAGAACGAGGGAGAAAAAGAAAGAGAAGGGATGAGACACGTGGCGATGGAATTTCATTATCCGACGGAGTTTGAGGAGAGGGTAAGTCGCGGAAGACGTCCTGCAGAGGATTACATTTGAACGAGTAAATCTGGTTGACTGAGAGTGCGACGCAGTCATCCCAACACAAAGCGTGCTCGAAAAGCAAATGACTCGCAGATTAACTCCTACCCCGAGGCAGTCTCCTTTTTTTTACCGTTCTACCTCCGGCACCTTGCGATAAGGTCAATTAAAAAAAACAAATTAATAAAATTAATTTCTTTAACAAAAATAATTTATCTCATTTCCTAATTAATCCACTTCATTGAGTTGTTCATTTCGATATACATACTTTGAAATTTTATATTTTCTTAAATAGAAATTAAAAGGTTTACAATAATTAAGAAGTATATATTTTTATACTTATATAAAAAATACGTATACTGCTTAATTATTTTAAACTTAATTACTGTGAATTAAACAATACATTTATTTTTATAAGTTTCAAGTTTCACTTTATAATAATCAGTTCCATAATAGTGCAATGAATAATTATTTTTGGGATAAAACACTCGTGATGATATTTGCAATGAAATACGAGACGATCAGGATTATGAAACCATTGCGAAACTTTCTGATTGATATGGGTAAGTCTAAAAGGATCTATGAAGTGGAATGTGATGTTTTGGAATCTTCATATTTTTCCCCGAAGAATTATGAAGCGAAATACTTACATTTCGCGTAAAAAATCTTAAAAGAGTTGAATATCACCGCAGGACGCTTAAAAAATACGTTTTAAAACGTGTATGTATTTGCATATGAAGCATTTACAATATTAGTCATATTAATACTTTGAGTATCACCGATATCTTGCTATAACATTTTATTTTATAAAATTCCGGAGTTTCACCCTGTATACTATCCATAAAAGATAAATGCAAATAAGCCATATTTATATTCATAAATCCAGGCTGCTCGCGGAAAATATGATTTTTACCTGCAAGACATAAAACACGCAATGTTATAAGCAAACTAACATCTGCGAATGTAACGATGAAATATTTGCTATGCTTAATGATCATTATCGCGAAAAATCTGATATGCAAATAATCCGCTGTTGCTATAACCGTAAAAATCAATTAATAACAATTAAGATCTCCAGTAATTTTATAATTACCAAATAATTCCATTAACGAATTACAGAATGACCGAGATATTATTCTCACCATTTTACAATTAATTATCGGCAATTAAGTTATTTCCACTTGCAATTAAAAAAAAATTAATTTTTGTTATCTAAATTTAACTCGTTAGATCCACTTAAAGTTGATTATAATTTAAAAATGAACGTTAAAAAAATTGTAAGCATTATTTTATTCCGCTATTCCGAAAAACATTCTGCGTGTGTAGTATGCTTGAATCGTTATATCTCTCGATTTATTATTCTGCAGTGATATTGTTTCCGACACATAAAAAACTGAAATTTAATTCATTTAGATTTAAAGTCTACTATTTTTTTCAATGCGTTCATAAAAGTTTCATACCCGCGGCATGAAATATTTGAAAATAAATTACAGACACGTGCACAACGCGGCAATAATCAATGGATTTTATCATACTAGATCGAGAAGCATCATTCGGATTGCTTCTGCAGATTTATTTTTGCTATATAAATACAAGCAGTTTGGTTGTCACTGTTAAATTGGTGAATTGCGGTCATTCGCAATTTACAAATATACAGATATCTCTTCGATTTCCGCGATGCAACAAATCGAAAAATCGAATAAAAAAATATTGGACTAACGCTTTTCCCATGCGTTAAACAAATATTCAAAATGGATGATACACTGAAAAAAAAATAAGGTTGCCACAACCATAATTCGTCCAACAAACATAGTGAATGTTGAGACAACCATAGTGAATGTTGAGACAAACATAGTGAATGTTGAGACAACCATAGTGAATGTTGAGACAACCATAGTGAATGTTGAGACAAACATTCACTATGTTTGTCTCAACATTCATTATGTTTGTTGGACGAATTATGGTTGTGGCAACCTTATCGTTTTTTTCCGTGTACTAAAGTGAGTAAGGTTAATAAAACTGGACATAAAGTTAGATGCTTGATCGTTGCTTTGTGTACTGAGAAGCGTAATGTGTAAGTTCACAAATATATTAGCGACTTTGTTATTTTCATACTTTAATCACAGAAAAACAATCTCTCCATATAAGTTATAAAATGAGATAAGATCAATTCTGAAGCTCTTACATGCGGTTAATGATAACATCCATGACACAATAACTTATAATATGTAAGCATTGTTTTATATAAATAATTTGTTCAATGCATACGTTTGTTAAAAACTGCTCGATAAAAAATTTTTTATATAAAAAGATATAAATATATATATAATTATACATATATATAATATGTCCATATGTTTTCTAATTTTTTTCATTTTCTAAAACTTTATTTTTTATCAAAGAAATAATGCAAAAGTTATTTTTCCAATTATTTTTTAATTATTCTACTTATTATTTTTTCTATATATACAAGCAGGGATTATACAAGAGAAAGAAAACATATATAGACGTATTTTATATATAATTATATATACATATATATTTTTATATGAAACATTTTTTATTGGATGTTTAAGTAAAACATTAAGAATCGATATTATTTTGCGTTCGAGTATCACTCAAATATCACTCTCAGATTAAAATTATTAATACTTATTCAATTTATCTTGAAAACAATAGAAAATAGGCTTATCTTGAAAGTCACTTACGATTTTTTCAATATTTGAGGCCTTGAAAAAGTCTTTGGATATTCTTTTTTTATCATTCAACTACAGTTTTAATCAGAGTGTCGTATTCTTCAGACATACAATTCTTCTTTGCGAATGTGGGCATTACGCTTTTCTCGGAGCAATATACGAATATATGTGGCTCTACCTTGGATTCCCCCAAACTGTTAGGACGCCATGTATCACCGTGAAGCTGAAAGGGACTTAATTCAACCCTTCGATTTGCTGTGGAATTGGATGCGGAGTAAGGTCTGCGCGACAGATTAATGAAGCCAGCGCACCATGGTCATGCCGAATGCGAACGTGCGAGATGAAACGGCGACGTTGGCCGACCGTTTTTAGTTTACCTCGATCGAATCGTGCTCCATTCGTCTACCCTAGCCGGACATTCGTCGCACATGCACGGGCTTTCGGGGGTCTCTCGCCGTCGGGATCGGGGGCACGTCCACTTACCGGGGACTTGCGAACCCCGTAAGCGTGTCACGGGTGGTCTACGGGATGTGGGTCGCTCGAGTTTCGGGACTTTGACTCCCCGAAGGAGTTTCGGATCCACCTAAATCATGCATGCAGAAACGGAGGACTTTGGCTGGCTAAGAATCTTGGCTTAACGGTTAATATTGAAAATTCTCAAGCTGCGAAACACGCGCGGCGAACGGTTCACGAGCCGTCGTTAATGGAAAGCGAAGTTCTCGAGATTCGACAGAGGAGACCGCGGTTCAACGTGTGAAGATGTATCTTCCTTTTCTATGACGTCGCATTAATTTGAGTGAATGTTTTTCAGTACGAAAACGGATTCCTTCGCACGAGTTTATGAGAGCCAACGTGAAACTGTCATCCAGCGGAAAATATTTTTGGCAATAAAAAGTACAATCCATAATTCTTCATCCGTGATTCAACAAAGAATCATAAAAACTATTAGTTTATGCGAGCAAAACTTTTCTCTCATGGAGCGTGCAGCTTTCGTTACTCTCATCGAAAGATTTTACTGCCCGACGGCAGTTATTTGCTGCCGTTTGGTAGTTCGCAGTTTGTTTTAATAAAAACGCAATCGCGTATTTTCAAATTAACGCGTTTTATCGGTCATGAACTGTACAAACTGCTTCAAACGAGCCCGAGCCGTTCTGCGAATTCTGATTTTTCTAAAACCTCAATGTTGCTGCTTTAATTAAACGTTTGCATTTTCAAACAAAATTAATTGCCGCGCTGCACTAAATTAGAAGCGGTTCGCCGGAAAATTAGGAGCGCGACTTTTTGAGAATATTATAAGGAAATTACGGTTGCATTTTAAAACGCCACGAAGAAAATTGCCGGCGGCTCTATCTGTTTTATAAAATAACATGAGGGAACGAGTGGGGTGCGTTTCAAAGGATCGATAGGGGCGTATTTCGTAACTTCTCCCCGAATGCCTTTTGTTCTCAGTAATATACCGGCGATATAACGAGCCACGACGCACCTGACGCTGGTAGTTCTGGTCTGGCTGAGACTTGGGTGCCTCGTTACAGATGCCCGGTAGCCTCGTCTGGGGCAGCAAATCCACCATCCGCCGCAAGCAGCCGACAGGAAGTTCTCCCTGAAGTGCTTCGACATAAACCCGTAAATTATCGGGTTTATGCAGCTGCAATGATGAATATTAGATTAAAGGTTACGCTACCGTTCGTAGAGATCGGGATCGAAAGTCGCGTTAAAGAGGTATTCTAGTTTGGAGGACCGTTTTATATTAGAAGACTATTTTTAGCTTTCTCTCATATCACATATCATTCAATATTTAACACTCTATTTTAATATAAAACATTTCATTTATCAATTTAAACTAGTGTTAGAAAAAATATAATTATTGAATAATGTGTAACAATTTTTATAAGCAAATATTTATAAATGTGTTTATATTTGATAAATACATTTTCCAACATCCGTTCTTAAAATCAAAATCGTCATTCGTACACTGAAAAAAAAATGCTGTTGATTCAATTAAACGTCTACGTTACGGGCTGCCACAAACATAAATAGTTCATTCAATTGTATTATGATTGGACCAAATATCTAGATTATTCTTTTAATAATGTAAATATTTGGTCCAATCATAATACAATTAAATGAACTATTTATGTTTGTGGCAGCCCGTGATGTAGACGTTTAATTGAAGCAACAGCATTTTTTTTCAGTGTATACACGCTATAAAATATATACTAATATGTATTTACATATCTATACACAGAATAATTTATATTCGCAATTAAAAAGAAAATAGCAGATTTTTCAATTAATAAAATTATAAATTATAAATTTTATTAATAAAGGCGCGGCAGCACGCCAGCAGCCTATGGTGAAGTTGGGTAGAGGTAAATTGGCGAGAAGCATGAGCCAGCTCTGATTTGCCTATAACTTTTGAACTAGAGGGGGACAAACAAAAATTCCAACGGGGCATTCGTGGGCAAACAATGGACAAACGTTTGCAAAAAGAAATGTTTTGATTTTTCAACATTGGGGGACCAGTGTGAAGTTGGCTCCCCCAAAATTGAATTGCTTATAACTTTTGAACTAGAGAGGCGCAAACAAAAATTCCAACGAGGCATTTGTGGGCAAACGATGGGCGAACGGTTGCAAAAAGAAAATTTTTGATTTTTCAACATTAGAGGGCCAGTGTGAAGTTGTTCCCCCCTAAAATTGAATTGCTTATAACTTTTGAATTAGAGGGGGGCAAACAAAAATTCCAACGGGGCATTCGTGGGCAAACGATGGGCAAATGTTTGCAAAAAGAAAATTTTTGATTTTTTGACATTGGAGGACTAACTTCACACAGGTTGAAAACACCGACAAACTGTTCGAATTTCGTCAAATCGCTTTGCAGACTTATTCATAAGAGTATAAAGATTGAAAAACTGTAAAAAATTGATTTTTTAATCTATCAAACTAGAATACCTCCTTAATCGCTGAACGGCTAAAATACGCAGACCGCGTCGCGTCTATGCGACCGCTCGTAAACCCACAGCCGTGGATGCGCACGGTCGCATCGAAACGTGAAATGAAATCTGCGGTTTAAAACTGGAATGCGGAAACGTGACGCAATTTCGGTCGGTAGCCAAAATTTCAGATGCAAATCCTGCGTATCAGCTATTTCACCTGAGGCCGCTCCAGCTCGTCAACTTTTCCGCGGAAAACAACAAGAAAAAGCGCGGCGGATACTTCACGAAAGAAGTGCGCCCAGAAGATGCGCTCTCTCTTTTACTATATTAATATTGTATAATATTTTATTATATTAATATTATATAATAATAATAAAATATATACATATATTTACTAATTAATCCCTTGCCTTACAATAACGAGTGACACTCGTGCTACAGATTACAGATTACAAAATTGAAAAACACGAGTATGACTCGTTGCAAAACAATAACATATAAATTATATGGTACTTTGATGCATATAACGATGAAAAATCGTAATGCAGGATTCACAGTGCTCTCGACGTCCGACGTACGACGTCCGATATCCAATAGGTGAGTTTGTTTTCTAGCTTTAACTAGATAGAAAACAAACTCTCTTTAACTAGATATATTTTGTCGTACGACGACGCTCGTCGTACGAATATGTTTGTCAAGATTCAACTTTTTCATCCGACGTACGACGGGTCGTACAAACTCTCCTATTGGATATCGGACGTCGTACGTCGGACGTCGGGAGCAGTGTGAATCCTGCATAAGACAAGGGATTAAACACGTCACGGGATTGTTTCCTTATTTATATCTCCGAGAGACTAAAGTAGAGCCTGTGTGTGGCATTGGATAAGTAGGGTATCTCGGGATTGCCAATCCCGTACTCACAAGCCCCTCAGAACTATATCTTAACATCGTATAATACGATGCAATTAATAATCGAGTTAATGACTGATTAAGATGCAATAAATTCTCCAAACGTGTACAATTGAAATTCAATATCGCCTGTTGAATAAATTCCGCGAAGTAATACGTACACGGAAAGAACGGTTTTACTGAAATATTAAAAAATTTGGCCAGATACAGATCTGAAAAATAATTTTGTTGGATCATCAAAATAATTATGTAGGACGCCTAAAATAGTTGCTAGAATATCAAAACTTTTGCATTATCATTATGTTGGAGTGTCCTACATAATTATTTTGATGATCCAACAAAATTATTTTTCAGATCTGTATCTGGCCAAATTTTTTAATATTTCAGCAAAACCGTTTTTTCCGTGTATTATTAAAAAATAAATCAATATCAGCATCGCGAAAAACCGGTAACAATTAAACTTCGTACATGGCTTTTTTAGAGCAAATAAAATATATGTAAATGTTTAAGAGATTATATTAAATATATTTTAATAATAATTTTGAAAAATTATAATAAATATAATAATAATATTTTAATAATAAGCAGATTAATTAATGTCAAAAATTTCAATATGGAAATGTTGAAATCGCAAAAGCTTTCCAATCAAAGTTGGTCAATGGAATCGCGCGCTTAGTTTCATAACTACACCTACACGTGTACCGATCCGTCATTTATTATTGATTTGCACGACTAATTGTAAGTAAGATTAATTTTTACTGCTTAATTAATTTTATCGCTTTGATTTCTTTTATGTGCAAATATTAGATAGGCCATAGCTTATATTGTGCCAAATATTATAAATATATATTAATATCATAAATAATATAAAAGATTATAACTAATAATAAAAATAATTGAAAAGAGCTATTTTCTCATTTAATTATTTTTTTCTTTAAAGTGCGCCCATAAACTCACGATTTAATCCATAAATAAATAATGAACAAATATTAAAAAATAAATTATCATCCTACAATATTATTTATATTTAATTTCGCCTCGATTATCAAATCTGTACTCGAGCAATTTTTACTCAAAGACAATATCGAATATTTAATGCTTAGAAGATCGTAACGTTAGAATTATGAAATATAAACGATAAATAACCGTATAATAATAGGCAATTCTCACGTATTCGTACGTGAAATCCATGATTTCAAATTTATGTTAATGTAGGGATTTTCGTGCGAAAACTTTAGACATTTGCGGTAAAGGAAGAAGACGAGCTAAGTTGGACTTAAGGCCGGATTGAGAGACCAGCGTTTCGAGATTTGCATTAAATAGAAGCAAAATTTGTTTGTAACTATTAAGAAGCTTAACCGTTTGTATTGAATTTATTACATGCCCAGTTTTTGCTGTTATTATGAACTTCCATCAGACTATCCCAGATGCGTACATGGAGATGTCTACGTAAAATCAATGCCGGAGGCACTTCGAACTTGGGGAAACTTGCCAAACTCTGCCATCGGAGGTTTCCCTCCGTTCGTTGAAGAAAAGTTAGAAGCTACTTTAAAATGTGAGAGGGTATACACTTTCCCAAACTTACAACAGTTAAACGCAAATAGAAAATGATACGACACTTCTGTAAAAGCGATTCTTTATGTAGGACTTTTTGTATAAAAAGAAATTTTTTGTATGTATATTCTCTATTAAATAAATTTTACTCTAAGTGTCCTAAATGATTTAATGTAAAGCTGATATTTAAAAAAAAAATTTTGACGGTAAAAGACAATGTATATAAAAATACCAAATATAAATTAGACAGTAAAAAATTTGTTCTTTTTAATTTATATATTTTGCATCAAAAACAAAAAAGATTGAACTTTTATTATTCCTCTAGATAATTTAGTTGCATTTCAATATACTTTATTTACGCACCAATTAACAATCTAATTTTCCGGCTGGCAAAAGTTTATCAATTAATCTTGTATCATTCTACTATTCTATTCCAGAATTCCACTATTTGCAATTTAAAAAACTGTTACAAGGAAGAAAATATCTCGATCAAAAAAGTACAAAATTTAATAGAAATACTGCTTGTAGGCTAAAATAAAATGAAACTTGTCAAACGTGCAACAAAGTGCATTATATTCAAGAAAAATCTCTTTTTAATTAAAAATTCTATTATTATATTTAATGAGGAAGAAAGCTTCCAATTCGCATTTATTTAACTTGGTTATTTGAGCATTTCAATTAGTCTGCCGTATTTCTTTCCAATTGCATATTCTTTCTTTAGCCACGATTTAATTAAAAGCTATCAGCTATTTTGATTGTATATGGAAAAATATAACTTTTACGTATTAACTATCTCAGTGTAATTAAATTCCAAATTAACATCTATTAAAGTAAACTCAATTTTAAATATATTAATTAAAAAGATCAAACTCTGATAAGATTAATTCATTTACACTTTCGAGGTATGTTTCTTTAAATTAAAAAAAGCAAGTATTATAGAAAATTTCCGTTGCTAAGAATTCCAGGCTAAATTTATCAAAGAAACAGTTTTTCAAAGAAGTCGCCAAAAAAGCGACAGAAAGAATCTCATGTGTGTGTGTGTGTGTGTGTGTTTGCAACTAAAGATTAAATTAAATTAAAAGCGTTAAATGAATTACTTGAAAAATGCGAGTTTCTTTCGAGTAAGGAATATCAACTTTTCGAGAGAAGATGGTATAACTTTTTTTTAAAAAGCGATGGGAAAAATCACACGAGAAGCGGAGAATGCAATGTTTTCTCGCAACGACCCGAATCACTTCAATAGTGTGCAATTTATCTATTGCATTCGACGCTGTTGCCTGGCAGCATCACGACTTGTTAAGCTTAATCAGAGGTCGTTATCAAAATGACACAGCGTATTCGCATAGGTGGCTATTAAAGTTATCATTCTATATTGCGAAATATAAAAAACGAGCGATACGAGAGACAGAGAGAGAGAGAGAGAGAGAGAGAGAGAGAGAGAAAGAGAGAAAAAAAGAAAGCAATACACATTCGACAAAAATAATGCCGCACGTGTCCTCGCTGTTGTCGCAATTCAATTCATGGAGATGATTTCAAAATCTACATTTCAATCGCGAAAACTCATCACACCTACATAATTCTCGGAATATAATGAAATACATATATAAATACTATACTATATAAATACATTAATTGTAAATTTGATATTTAATGTTTTCGATAAATCAATACAACTCGTAGCGACCGCACGAAATTTGTTTGCGTTTGACACAATGTATATTGTGTGTGTGTGTGTGTGTGTGTGTGTGTGTGTGTGTGTGTGTGTGTGTACAAGTTTTACTACGTGCAAAACGACATGTTGCGGTTGATACGAATTAAATTTATTCATCGAAATTATTGAATGACAATTCTACAGTCAAAGTACTTAAATTTTCTTCATGCGGTGCCAAATTAACGTCTTCAATATCAGCACCGCTCGCGAAAAAATGTTCCCAGAACTGCGAATGTGTCACATATATCTGTTTGTTATGAAATATTATTGACAATACTGTCAATTAAATTTGTCCCGAGGAATGCGATTTTATACATAATTCAATAGTAGTAGAAGAAAATTATAAATATGGAACAGAGCGGCGTATATTTAGAGTACAAATGTTTCCAATTTTGCAGACGTTATACTCGACGACCACTTTACGAATTGATAAATAACACTGTCTCTGTGTATGTCTCTATATTTAATTAATTTCAACTGTGAAGCTGTTTCCTATTTTCTGTATCCACTTTGTTGTTTACGACAACCGTAAAATTCTTATCATATATGTATTCAATAATTCTCGTTTAATAATTTCAAACCGGCACTGAAAGAGCATACGGAATAACATACAGATGTTTTTAGAATATTAACAAAGTTTAAATCATAACGGATACAAACAAAATCATTTTTAATTTGCAGTTCTTAATTTACAGATTTTAAATTTTGAATGGTACTGCAGATTTTTATCTGAAATATAAAAAAACAAAAAACTATAATTAAAAAAATATATTAAAAACATTTTTATGAATAATGCGGTTTCGACATTTCACATTTTGCCCGTTTAAATGTGAATGCTTTAACCAATAAATAAAACGATATTTGAAATTTGTGCCTTTTCCTCTACAGTTTATAATGCAATCGTGTGCAGATTCTGTGCGATCTGTTTGGCGGAACAAAATCAGCGGCTGGCTAGCAAGCCGATTATTTTACTTGCAACACAAGTCCACGAACGACTCCCCGGAGACAATAACCTTCGCGATGGTGATCACGTAAAAGACGAGATCATCGTGAGTGTGAGGTCAATTTTAGATTGACGACTCCCCGGCGCTTAATCTCCAAGTCGAAATCACGGCGTACCTGTTAAAATAGGCCATCAAGTGGAACGCGGTGTTGAAATGTTTGTGCGTTATATCCTTTGAGGTACGCGGCAGGAGGCCATAAGCTGTCAGCACATTGTCAACGAGCAACGGGGCCCAACAAATGGCGAACAGCACCACGACTGCCACCAGCATCTTCACTACCTGTTGGTCCATTTGGATCTGTTAGAACTGTTTTCTGACATTTAGAAGAACACAATATATGGATTTTTTCAATATATTGGAACAATATATCGGATGGCTTGATTTTACTGAACAACGTGGGTAGCTCCCAAGTAAAACGCGGAGTGTATTTTTAATCCTAATGATTTAATCTTAATTACAATTTATGTTCTCTAAAAGTGCCTACAATTTTATTAAATACATTCAAAATTAAAACTTATTTTTCTTCGAAGTAAAATTTATATTTCATGACAATTTTATGATATTTTTATGACAATTCATTCAAAATAAGCTTCACAACCATTAGAAAAATAGCAAAAAGTTTCTTTACAAGTGAACTAAGCAATTATTTAACTATTAAGTGTTCCGAAGTGATTTTGTAAATTTATAGTTATTCGCTTCCGTGGGATTGTATTGTTCTCAAAGATTAATTAAATCAGACCTGCTTCATGGTCCGTGATTCGTCGTCTTTCTCGTCCCGGCGCGATTTGCGTTCGTTTCCGCCCTGTCGCTGCGTCATGGGAATAGATTCCGTATTTGCACTGTTTGGATTTAATCTGAAACAGATTAAAACTTGCGCTCTGATTTTACGCACAAGGATCCCGTACCCTATTGCACGCCAATTTTATCTGTGCCGTGCTACAGGAGATGGACAGATTAAAAATAAATAGGCTATTTGCAAAACCAAATTTAAAAAGACAAACAAATAGAAAAATCCGATACAATCGATACAATTAATTTAAATTCAATATTAATATTTTAATAATATTAATTCAGCTTTTAATATTAAGAAAAAATTAATTTCCTCGCAACTCGATTCTTTGCCTAAATGATTTTCTTTTAACAAACACCTCCGATTACAGCTCATCACATTTCTTTCATTTTTAACGTTAAATAGCGATAATTTTATTTTTATAACCAGAGACGGCGAAGAATATGAAATCATTTATGAGAAGAGTCGCTGAATTTTTACCGAGCACTTCGTGCATGCGAACCCATTTTCATCTTGGCAAGATATTGCCATGCGTTAACTACGTTATGACTCTACTACGCGGAATCTCCTTTGATCTTGCATGCGCGACAGTAATTTTATCTCGGGGAATTTCTCCGAGTTGACCGACGTATTAAAGCCATGCGCCCGAGGAATATTCTAAAGTACCTTCCCACGCGATCGGAAACGTTAATTTAATAGCAATACTCGTGGTGTATACATAGTTTCCAAGAGTGATGGCAATGGATAGCGTAAGGATGCATTCTCCCATGCAGCCGATTTCGCGAAGAAATCTTCGCATCGTTTCAACTGATAAAAAAATATCTTCGCCTAATGTTTATTTCCATCAATGTAGATTAACTTTAATCTCGGTTTAATTTACTCTTTATCTTTTTTTAGTTCTAAGAATTAGAAAGAGATAAAGAGTAAGTTAAACCGAGATTAAAGTTAATCTACATTGGTGGAAATAGACGTAAGTAATTGAAATCAATCTTGTTTCTTTTAATGTAGAGGTCTCCTCGAAATAATACCTTCCTTCGAATAAGCACGCTTATTGCGACCGCAACAATTTTCTAATTTCTGTCTCGCATTCGAAAACTCGCCGTCCAGGAATCTCGAATAAATCTTTCTCGGAAGCAAGCAGAATACATTCCGAGATATCTTGCAGAGCATTACACGGTAAAAAAAGATAACTTCTTCATAGATGGACTCAAGTTCGTTACATGCAACTTAAACCCCTCTCAAAATAAGTTTCCCGGTTATCAGCGGAGAATTCTCAAAGATTTCCCAAGACGCTTTTGTAATATATCGAACGGCTGCCTGAAGACGCGCACTCGCGACGATGTTTCACGAGATGCGAGAGACGGCGAATCGAATCAAGTCGAGTCGTAAAGTGCAAATGCATTCGCCATTACGGTCGCCCCATCGCCCTCGATCTATTTCAAGCGAACCGCCCGCGGGACTACAGACTTTCCAAAGAAACACTATGAACGATGCGACCGGGTCCATTACCAGAAGTTTGCTTCCCGCCAGAGTCAAATATCACTATACATATGTCTGTAACTAATGATAACAAACAATGAGAATTCGGGCAAATAAGGTTCTTCCGCGATATCTCTAACTCGGAAGGAGAGACCTGAGTGCTTTAAACTGATGATAAGTACTGTTGAATGTACGTTAAAATAAATTAATTACGCTTTGTCTACAATTGTTAATTGAGAAACTGTCTCAAAACTACTTGTCCCGCTATACACACTACCGCTCAAAAGTTTCAGCACACCTTATTATTAACAAATCTAAATTTTTTATATATATATATTTTATAGATATATTCTCTTATTTTCGGTCACGAAAGTATTCAATAGGATCGCTTAAAAGTGCCGAAAAATAATTATATAAACAGAAATTATAAATAAATTTCTCAAATAGACAAATATCATATACATCGATCGAATGAAAAATCGATTTCAAATTTCACATTAGATACCGATCAACATTTGAAAATTACATGGGCGACTAATAATAAATTATTTAATAAACAATAAATTATCAAAGCCCGAGAAGGTTACTTTGAGAAGTCAAAAATCTAAAAAAATAAGTTCTTTTTCTCAGTTTCAATAAAAATATGTAATAATAATTTAATAAACATAATATATGCAAACTGTATTCATATCTTATTCTTCATATTGCATAACTTCTATAAACGAAGAGTGTGCTGAAACTTTTGAGCGGTATCTTTCATCTCCCTATACATTTCATATTTCTATGGCCTCTAATTATACTCTGTCTAATTAATTCGTGCTTCTTCGCAGAAATTTAAGATTTATTTCACGGAAGTATAAGCTCCGTCAATCGCGGCAAGTTTGCGGCTTGCGTCGCTCGCAACTATATTCGAACGAATCTCGATGAGAACTCGCGATATCGCGTTATTGCGACGGGCGCGCGCAAAACGCGTTATAAATGGAAACGCGATCTTCCTCACCGTATTATCGTCGGTCGACCTCGATATGGATTCCCGCCGCGGGCATCCGAAAATCCAGCTATTCAATTGCAGTTCATATTAGATTGGCGATCGCGTCGAAACGCTCCATCGAATGGCAAAAAAATTGGTGCTTTCCTCTTTCCCCCGACCGCCTACGACGCGTGATTGACGTCCGCGACGAGGTAATCGCCATTTCATATAGTCAGACGAGAAACACGTTTTTTCGATTGCTGTTACTGCGGAAAAGGCGAATAGCAGTCGATTTATGGATTACCGTGTCCACAGCGCGCGGTAGGCAGATGTCAAACATAAATTAGCGCAATCGGATTCATGCCGATTATTGCACATACTAGAATAAGCAGTGGACAATTCAATCGCTTAAATTTCCATACGCGCAGCGTCCGTTGCATATTTGCCAGATATTACCGCTACTGAAATTTAATGGCTTATTTCCATTACCCATTTATAATAAACTAGCGATTATAATTGGAAAGATCTTATTGCTTTCGATGGAAGAACTCTGCAAACGCATATAATCGCAGTTCTATCGATTCCTAAAGATAAGCGAGTCATCGTCGTTTTCTTATACGGCAATTGATATTTTTGTAGCAATAATTATCAGATATCTATCTTTCTTCTTTTTTGGTTAGCCAAGCTAACAATAAGTATTAATACTTAAAATCATATGAAAATTAATCTAAATAAAAATATTTTATATATTTATATATAAAATTTATATTTTTATATTATATAAATATATTTTTATTTATATATAAAATATTTTAATATTATATATTTTCATTTAGATTAATTCTCATATAATGTTAAGCATCTCGCTTGGTTCACAAGTCCCTTATTGTTCTATTTTGATCTTTAATCCATTTAATCTTTGTCATTATGCCTTTATGTTTTAATTGTATTTATTTCCCCACTATTAATTACGCAAATCTTACCATTTCGATACAATTCGCATAAAATGCGAATATTAATGCGATACTATTTCACATAAAAAATTTATTTTCGAATAAAGTTTCAAGAAAGAGCATCAAACTTGCTGACTTTTCGCAGGTAAGGAAGAAAAATATATTTGACGTTCAACTTAGAGACTCAAAAGGAAACGGAAAACGAAATCTCGGACTTACGCATGTCGCGATGTCATGTGATACCGGCGTTTCATGACGCGCCAGATCTCCCAGCAGATGCTCGTGTAGCAGAACCCCATGATGATCAGCGGCAGCACGAGGACCAAGACGAGCATGTAAACCTCGTGGGCCCGCCACAGGAGTCCAGCCTCGAAATCGCGAACGCACCAATAGGCAATCAACCTCAGCCCGACCTTCTTGTGTGTCTGAAAAGACGAATCCAACGGTGAAGGGATACAAAAGACACGCGTCCTCGTCGACGTGCCCCGAGATGTAACGAGACGCGTGACTTGCTTTTCGTCGCAACCGCGTTTATTAAGCCGTTAAACAGGACATTTACATATACCGGGACGATAAGATTCCGCCGACATATGAAAGTTTTTATTGCCACGCCGTTTACATCGCTCCGTAAAAAGAATCCGCCCCCCACGCTTTATTAATCCTTTACGACGTGACTCTCCTCGGATATGACCGAAGGAAGGAAGGATCTTATGCAGGATTCACACTACTTCCGACATCCGATGATACGATAGCCAATAAAAGAATTCGCTTCCTAGGGTTTCTAGTTAATGACATTTTTTTCTCTAGGAGATAAATTCTGCTATTGGATATCGGATCATCATATGTCGGATGTCGGAAGCAGTGTGAATCCTGCATTATGCATTCAACGTGTCGCGAGAACCGTAATGGAACATTTTCCGAACGATTTCAAACGTGGGAAAAATTGTGAAAGTTTCATATTCCTCCTTTTTTCGCGGAAGAATACCAGAGAATGACAAGTCAAATCCTAATTAAAGCTAAGTAAAGGATCAGCTCGGTTTTCAATAAGGAATTTTAAACACTCCTATCACTGATCCTTTATAATAATTCAGACAAAATATACGGGGAGAGAGAAAGATTTGTTATCTTTTCAAACAATTATCTTTTAACGAGGGATTCAAAGGAAAACTGTGGAGCGACAAGAGATCTCCATTTGATAAATACTTCGAATACGAGAAATTAAAACATTTTCATTATTTCAAGAACGAGATTATATTTAAACGTAACATAGAGTATATTTATTATTACCACGCGTTATTTATTATTTCTGTTTATGATTACAGTTCGTAAAAGCTTTGCGGAAAATAAGAAACTATTTTCATCTCGGGCACTGCATCTCCTCTTTGACCGCATTTTATATTCCCAACTTTTTATTCATAACTTTTATGCCAGGCCTGAGCAAAAATTTCATTTTCTCCAATCCTTCATTTACTTTCTCGCAAGAATAAGAGTCTCTCATACGAGAGACTTATTCACCAATAAACTTCAATTCAGAAATGTTATGTGCATCCTCGTAGAAAATAGATTTTACGTCTCGATTTGCGTCACGATCACAATCGGTTTATCCTCCGACGTCATCGAAGGATTATAGTAATACGTAATATCGAATAAGAAAAAATTGACATAAATAAATCGCGTGCAATCCTCCGTATATACGTAACCGATATTTTTTATCGTAAGTGAAGTAAAGATGGAACCGGCTTGTACGCAGCATAAAAGGACATCTTTCATCAGATAAAAACGGAATATTCTGAAGGACAATTAAATATATCAAACAGAACAATTTTTATCTCGTGTAAAATCCAATTTCTATAGACTATAACATCGTTCGAATGTGTGAACAATCCTATTGAAAAATGTTTCTAAAAAAAAATTAATTTCAAGCCCGATTTAAAAAAGTGTGAAATTTCCGATCGCGTTTATATTCTACATTTCGCTCCGTTGATAAAAAAATGACAGAAGTAAAAAATTGGCATTTTTGAGATAAAAGGAAATCGACCTTAAAAACTTATATATTTTTGTGGAAAAAACGACACATTTGTGTAACTTGTTTGCTTATATGGAAAAGTGTTACAACTCTGATAAGGGATGAAATTTACACTATACTAGGGTTACAATGTTCAAATTTTGGAAACTCATGACATGGTTTTAAAGAGCACATAATTAGGAGAAGGCGGGGCATAATGGGATCACGGGGTATAATGAGATATGGTCGATATCTCTTCACAGAGATGCTGCCATGTAATGAAATGTATGGAAATTATTACTCTTAGATGTCCCTACCCGCGTGCCGTTATTGGTTTCCATATTATTTTTAGCTGAAAGATGCTAGAAATTATTTAATGCGTTCGCTATGCTCTCCGC
>NJRP01000094.1:494484-514901 GCA_003063835.1 Aphaenogaster floridana | reverse complement strand
TATTGTAATAATATTTATTTATATTTTAATGAGAAAAATGTAGGTATACTATAATAAGAAAAGTGTAATAATTATTAATAATTAAAAGTGTAATAATACATTTTTACATATTTTGCGTGTTGTAAAAAATTATTTCTAAGAAGTTTTGGACATTAATATTTAAGAAATAAACAAGTTTCATAGGGTATCCCATTATGCCCCGCATAAAATCCATACTAACAATAAGATTAACTCATGTCTTCAAAAAACAATAATTTCGTCCTTTTAAACTAATCTTTTGTAGTAAAACTTGTATTTTCCGTATAGTGGATATTTCAAAGAATATTTTAGTGCCAAACAAAGTTCATTTATTTATTTTTAATACGTTGTAAACTTGTATAAACTTTAGCGTTCCCGTTATGCCCCGGGTTCCCCTACATTATAATTTTTTGAAAGTATAACATGGAAAGAAAGTGAAGTTATGCAGATTTATTATCCTAATTTTAAAAAAAAACATTGTTCCAATTCAGAATATTAAATGCTCCACTGAAAAGTTGCTAATTTTAAGATGTGTCACTTTTCTATGAAGCAACGGAGCAATTTTAATGTTAACTCATGTGGATCAACTCGATGTAATTTTGAACGAAAAAAATCTTCAAATAAAATTCGGAATCAAATATTAAATGTTCGTACGTTACAAACTACGTTAAATGTAGTGTGTGATACGGATCAGCGTCTTCAGCATCGACGATTCTGGAACATCTTAAATGTTCAAATAACAAAAAGCAATAGGATGCATGAAACTTTTATTTACGAAAGCGCAAATTGCGAGAGAATTTTCCGCCAGATGGAAATCCAATCACGTCGGATTCCCTCGATTTTCCCCTACGCGGCCGATTATCTCGGCTCAGCGGCGTATCTTTTTAACGCTCAAATAAATCGCCGTTCGTTAAAGTAAGTGGGCGAAGCGGGGTGTATCAGCTTTATCGGACGTGCAACTGCGGGGCGTATCATTCTCGGATTTCGTGGATACACATCACCCACAAGAGCGAAATATTGCGAAGTGTCATATTGCGATAAACGACAGTACGGAGGTAACTCGCGCTGTGCAGAACGGAGAATGGCAAGTGCCGGTGCAATAAAATTAAAAAGATATATTGTTTCGGATTGTTTGCATCCAGTTGAAAAAGGCAGACGATATCCCGTTCGATGTATGTTTAAGATAATTATTTCTGCATAAATGCATAAAGATTTTTTTAATAAAAAAATCTTTATACAGCTTTTCAGAATAAACAACTTGATGCTTTATTTATTTAATTGCAAATCTTCTCCGAAAACGAACTGGTTCTAATGAGATGGCCGAAGCATGCAATATTTTTTCTTCCAATTTCTTTTTGCCGAACTGTGATATATCTTTTATATATATAAAGTATAAATAACGGAAAATTAAATGCTTGTCGCAAATTAGATATCACGTCTAAAAATAGATAGCAGAATATTGTTTCATAATTAATTTCATGTTGATTTCATTGTTTCGAGTAACGCAGATTTCGCTTTTTGTGAAACATAATTTTGATTGTAGACTTATTAAATATTTTACGAAAACGAAAAACTCTTAAGAACAATGGGATTTTTAGTTTTGAAAATAACTACAAGTTGAGAACCTGCGTACCTGTGTAAACATCATTGGTATTCCCAGCAGAAACGCCGCGATCCAAGTTATAATCACGATCTTACGAGCTTGGCTTATGGTGCACATATACTGCGCTCTCATTGGATGCACTATTGCATAATACCTGAAACAGTATCAGAATTATTTCGAAATAATTTAAATTGGAAGAACTGAATTTTTGAGCTTCTAATACATCCATATATACATGCTATATAGCAACGTAATATACTTTCACATAAAAAATTATTAAAAATTTATGTTCATGATAAAACCCACACACGAGTGCAGAGATAAAACGGATTATTTTAATAAAGATAGGTACATCACGATACATTTGATGTCGAAAATTACATTCAATGAAACAGAATCAATGATTTTATCAAAGTTCGTTGATAAATGAATAAAGCGCTGCAAAGCGCAATTGTGAGGTATCTCCGAGAGAGGTTCATACATCAATCGCGATCTTCACGATGCCATTTCTAAACATAGGTTCAAAGCGTTTTGTCTCGGCTTACGGGCGTAATGTTTCTCGCGAAATGGCATTTGATGTGCGCGGCAGCGCGGATATTAATTCAAGTATATTTCATGAATATTCCGCCTGCGGTACAAAAATATAATAATCCGCGACTCGAGAAATGTACGGCGTGAAAAATTGAATGAATGTGCATCGTTTCATTCGCAGGCCACGTCGAAATGACTGTCTCGAGATAATTATTATGCGACTTGGACGAAAGAAATATATAGCAAACTCTCATTCCTGAAACATTCTTTCTTTGAAATAAAAAATTAAAAAATTTTAATTAAAAAATTATCCATTTTCTTTTTGTATGAACATACACACTTCTTCTATTCTTATTATTTTAGTGGTAGACTTCTTGTCGAATTAGAAACTGACTTTTTTTAAATGAGAATATCAAGATGTTCATAATTTGCGAATAATCAAAAGTAAGAGATTTTCAACGACGTATCAAGAAGAAAAACTAAAATTTTTCATTTCTCAAAATCAAAACCAACATTTTTATTTCTCGATTTCTTTATTTCGAGACACATACTTAATTCCAAAATTTTTTATACTAGATTTCTTATATTTCTTATAACACAAATTGAGATTTCAGAATTTACAAAAATATGTAATATAGATAATTAGAAAATTGAAATAAACGATGTTTTCTCTCAATATTCTTGTTAGAGAAAAATGAATTTAAGTTAATAAAAAATTTATTAAATTAATAAAAAATCTATTAAATCAATAAACAAATCTATTATATTATTGAAAAAGTAGTGCAACAGCCAATTTGCGCGCAGAACGGAGTGCATCAGCATTATTAAAACAAGATTTTTCAGATCGGAGAAGTTTTGTTGCAAGCTGCATTTTAGTCGAAGGCGAAAAAATCACTGGCACAAAACCGCATATAGATACGAGACTCGAATCAGAGAGAACTCAAGCCAATGGGCACTAAAGGAAAAAGCCTGCCCGTTCAGACTCCCCAGCTGATGTAAAAGGAAGAACAAAAATATAATAAGCGGGTAGAAACCAAATCGCGTAATAGGGCGGAAAAGCGGTCGAAGCATTTATGCTGCATTCTAAAGACTACACCGCTGCACTTTCCGCCGCAGTTTCCGCCGGGTCTCTTTTTATTCACGCGCTACAGAAAGGACCGAACAGTCACCTCCTTGTTTTCGGCGGTATTATCGCCGTCATGAATACAAATTGTCCTGGTCGATGCGCGGGAGAAGCAGACGGCTCGCCGATAACAGCGGCGAATGAGTCGCGTCAAATGGAACGAACGACAGGCTATCGCCCGACTTTTTATCGTCCGCAAACCGTTCGCGTTTTATGACCGCGTGAGATTGCCGCCGATGTGAATATCGTTTTGCGTGCGTTTTCACGTTTCGACGATTTTCTCCAACGGCGGAGGGGGAATTACTTTAAGGGGTGTCTGAAACGTCGACGCGAGTGATTTCGCATTGGTTTCTGGATCAAGTCCCCATTTGCAATGTTTGCATCACGGAGAAAATAACAAAATCGAAATCAATCTCTTCGAAGCATCGGTAAACATTCGCCGCCGCTCGTAACATCTTTGAACGGCACTCGTCTCAATTGTTTACAGACTCGGCATTACGATAAGCGTCGCAGTCTACTTCCGACGCTAAAGAGTGGAAATTACAAAGAGAATAAATATCAAAAATATAAGCCTAATAAATTTAAAAGATATACATATAATATAATATAAACATTAAAATTGACTAGACCGCGATATGTTTAAAACAATTCAAATTCGAGATAGGCCACTAACAGTCATAGCAGATCTTAGTGCTCCAATAATATTAATGTGTAATTTTTATATCAACTTGTCCGCCGTTACTATCGGTCTTGAAACGCAGCTCTTTGAATATTACAATATTAAATTGATAATCAATTTAATGATACTGATGCTAACAAGCATCTATAAAATTCCTCCCTCCCCATCCCAACCCGAAAAAACTGTGAAGAAATATAATATATATTATATATATATATATATATATTTATATTTATATTATATAATATAAGATACAAATGCAACCACTTTAATCTACTTGATACATTCGTAATACATTCTAATGCGTTTGGTATATCCAGCACGGCATATACATCTTCGTCAAGGCATGTAGCACGACATGTTAGCTTGACACGTAGTATCGTTCGATCGCAATAACTCAAACTTCAAAAATTTGGCACTTTCTCGCTTCGTAACTCCCACTTTTCGATTATACGAAGAGCGTTTCAGATCAATTTGATGTTATACACAATACATACACATCAAACTCTATGGTGAAATTTGATTGAAATACTTTTCGTGTAATTGCGATCTCGAAAAAAAATTGTGAACATGTTTATTACGTTGTTGAAACACGTAAATGGAATTTATACGTCGTAGCAAGATAGTCTTTATAAACATCGAGATAGTCTGCTTGCTCGTTTGGATAACTGCACAAACCATCAGCGAAGGGAGATACGATCGATTAGGAGCACTCCGTACATATTCCTTGCACTTGACTTCGCTTATGATGTTCTACCATTGTTGATTGTATCACGTTACTAAACTACTGCTAAGACTAATAGTAACTACTGAGTAAGATTAAGCTTCTTTAAGCTGCTTATGTACATATGTGCGATCTAATTGTCGCGTTTCAACATTCAGCAGATCTATTCGAGATGGTTTCCTTAATAACTATACGCTGCGGATTAAATTGCTAATGAGCAAATGAAAATCAAATTAAAATTGCTTCAAGAATAAAATTACAATTAATGACTCAACGGCGCAAAATATTTCAGAATCCATAACTTTAAATTTAACATGAAATTTAATTACAACGAGAAGCAACTCGGAACTGATTCTTTTCTTTATTGCTGAAATCATTTTGATTACTAAACATCGAGACGCCTACGAAGTTTTATATAAAACAATTTTGTATAATATTAAGAATTTTAATCGCAAATATTTAAATATGTCACGAAAATTATTATTAAAAATATATTCGGTGATTAATCCTTTTTTTACGCCTTTTTTTACCAAACCCAAAGTTTTCATATTGTCAAACGTAAATCAGAGATGAGGGGGAGGGAGACAGTAATGGTTTTTCAATTTTATAGCAGGTCATAACAGGAAAGTGTTTGCGAAGTTGGCTCGATATAGCGAGCACTATAAATAAAAGAAGTATCTCCGTCTGCCAGTAGATTTATGAGTAGTCTCGAAATTCATGACGAAACTGGGTTGACTCGGATCCTGACACCGTGGAAACTTACGGTTTCATTTCGCAAAGTCGCCTTAATTACTGCATACTCTCGTCCCCCCTTCCTCCCTTCCCCGGAAAAAAGATTGAACATGGCGAATCTTCGCGTATCTTGTGCAGTTTCAGTTCTTCCCTCTATTTCGAAAGCTTTTTACTGCATGAAAGAATTGCGCGAAGTAAGCAGTGATTTTAAGTTAATCCGCACGCTCCAACTCATTACTTTTTAAATACCAGTACTAAGGATCGATCTTTGTATCAGCAAAATAGAATTATATACATATAGTGCTGCAGTTCCTTTACATAAAATCTCGTCAACATTTCTGCGGATCTCCTCGAAAGAGAAGGAAAAAGAAATCCGATAAGGGATAACAATGAAAAAGAGAATATAAAACGGACGATCTTGTAACTCGATTCTCTCACTTGAAAGCTCAGGCGAGACATTTTTTACGAACGATCATTATCAGATTACGGTCTTATTAGGCAAATGACCCAGATACGTCCGTAAAGAGAATGAAGGGAGAATAAAACCGTACTCGAGTCTTTTCTTTCGTGGGAATCACGAGATTGTGATCCTTGGATTAGCGCCAAGTAGCCGAGTTGCCGGGGGTATGTGGCGCCTGCCGTAATTGTTACACTCGCCCCGCGGTTCTTTCACGGAAATGCAACAACCGTGCCAGACGTTTGCCCCGGGTTGCGTAATTAATCTTGCCGTGCACATCCGACAGCGTTTCGATCGTTGGGATACCGCCGGGTAGTCTCATTTAACCCCGCGGGACGACGACGCCGACGTCGCGTCGCGTCGGAACCCGAGACGGCATGCGAAGAAAAACGTCAAGGCGGAAAATTCTTTCTGCCGTCCCTCTCGATTTCACAAGGATAACACGAGGCCAAAAAGGGGCAAGCGTCAAGCGGTGATCTCCGTGAGTTGCTCCGTGGGCGACGCAAAGTTCTCAGATTAACGATGGATATTCAATTTCAAAGTGTTGTCGTCATTCAATCGCAAGAGAGAAAGGGATAGAGAGAGAAAATGAGAGAGAGAAAGAAGAAGAAGAAGAACATAAAGATCGTTACGTGGGATGAATACGTCTAAGCGGTATAAAAGAAGGGCGCCCGCTCGCGACCGGAAGTACGATTCCTTCCGGCGGTTTTGTTCGTTTTCTTACCAGGTTGAAAGAGCACAGCTCTTCTTAACTGATGCGGAACAAATTGGTTGAATTTAAAATAAAATATGCGAAAAATTCAGCATTACCCCAAAATTTGCTATAAGATTGTGAATATTAATGTAGAATTGTTAAAATTAATTAAATTTTCTTTTACTCGTTTTTAGTGTTCGATGTAATGCCAGATCCTCATATATCCTACAGATGTACTTTCACCATTCTATGAATTTCTCTTCTTTTGAATTCACAAAAATCTTTGAAATACTATCGATGTCTCTAAGCCTTTTTTAATAGAATATGATCTAATACCATATGTGACTAAAAAAAGAGAAAGAGAGATTCAATGATATTAAACTATAGTTATTATACATATTATCTTTGTATAACATGATGTAGCGCATAATAATATTGCAGACTAAGTCGAAACTGGATGTACTAATTAAATGTTGAAATTCTATCTCTGTGTGTTACTCAGTATTACCTTGAAATTATATAACACAAAAGTTAGCACGAAATACGAGATGCTGCTTTGCATAAGAGTTTTATTCAACAGCTGGAATTTTTGTACGTCGTCTATTTTTTATGCTTTGATAACAGAACCATATCACATTGTGTTACAAAGTACATCTCTCGCATGGCAATTTATCATATACGGTGTTGAAATTTCTACATTGCCCGCGACAATCTGTATATGTGAAGCGTTTGTTGTTTAAAATCAAATTACATAGTTATTTTTTCGCAGTAATCTTTCTGTTTTCATTAATTACGTCGAGTTATACAAACCGATCGTGCAACGCTATTTCAGTAACGAAATAAAAATTAACGAAACAAAATTAAATGAAAATTAACGAAACAAATTAAATGAAAATAACAGCAACTATTTACACGGTGTAGTATTAATAAAATACAGTTATATTAAAAAAAAACAATTGAATAAAAATCAATATTCTCGTTGACGTATAAAAGTTTCCCATTGGAATTGTATAAAATCTCACTATTTCCAGCATTTTCTCTGAAACGTTTAATAAGATTATACTTGCACCATTTTTCCGCGTGCAATTATACATGCAATTTTAGATCAATGTTTGATATAAATTCAAAGCGCTATCAATCCGGTCAATTTATGCGAACTCTGTTATGACACAATACTTTACAGTTTACACAAACTATAGCACGCGCTATCCTCGTTGACTCTTGCGAATCCTTTTACAGTAGAATCGATGCTCGACTGACCCGATTTGCATACGATCATAATAACCATGACGCACAATCGATCGACACAGCAGCAATAGTACAAGTAATCTCACCTCTCCATCGACATCGCAGTGAGGGTGACGACCGAGCAGATAGCCGATACGCTCTGCATGTAATGCACCGCTTTGCATAAAAAGATACCCATGGTCCACGTGTAGGAAAACAGTTTCGCTATCTGCAACAAAGCAATTACAATACATGAATATTCGAAAGAAAGAAGAGGAGAACCCTCTAAGCCTGAAAGTTTATATTTATTAGAAAAGTTTTCGAGTCATCCCACGTGCTATTTCTGCGTAATTATAGAGAAAAACATGTACGAAGTAACAGAGAGATATCACGATTTTTTGCTTTAATACAGGATGAGACATTTAAAACAAAAACACTTGAATATATCTTCGGTGCATTTAAATATATAAAAAAATTACAATCACAAAAATTATTTAGTAAAGGGAGAAATATTATAGTAAAAAGATCATTTTTCTCACAAGGCCACTGTTTTCGATTTTTTAATGTAATCCGTGTTTTTTTAAATAAAACCAGCTGAATCTTTTTGCACGAATCGATACACCAGTGTAAAGTATAAAATATCTCATAAACTATTGACTTTTCCGAATTTTCGTTAGTGTCACTTTAATACTTTTGTATACCCAATGAAAAGAGAAATCAATTTGTGTAAAAAACTTGTGTACAAAAATTCAGGTGGATTCCGTTTAAAAAAATACGATGACATTAAAAAATCGGAAACAAAAATTCCATTATATTTCCCCCTTTAAACTAAACAACTTTTATTATTGTAATTTTTTTGTATAGTTCAAAGGTACCGAAGATATATTATTAAGGTGTCTTACTTTAAATGCCTCACTCTGTACAAGTGTTGAAATCAAGAATAAATCGCGGTATACATTTGCACTTCTTCCAAAAGATATAATTGCGATTAGATTCTTGGTGTAACTTAAATAATTTGCGTTTCAATCTCTCTAAAAATGCCATATGTAATCCATTTAAGTAAAAAGAAAGTAGTATGTATGCATGATTATTATTTGAGTGGAGCTCTTCTCTCTACTGTAGATTCTATTCGCGATTTAGGCATAATTTTCTGTTCTGATTTATTCTTCGATAGACATATCCATTCTATAACGAGTTGTGCGTTTAAAAAACTTGGTTTTGCGCATTTGTTATGCGCTCTTGTAAATACTTTAAGAACATTTATACACTAAGATTATTATTCTGTTCGCTCGTCAGGCCTCACCTTGAATATGCTGCCATTGTCTGGGCTCCGTATCAATTTAAATATAATATTGTTATTGAAAGAATTCAACATCGCTTTCTCCGCAAAGTGAGTTTCCTTACGGAGAACTCAATGAGTTTCTCCGATCACACATATAATTTTATGTTAAGTAAACTCAATTTAGTGACTCTCGAAAGTAGAAGAGAAATTTCTTAGACTTATATTATTCTTGTTTAAGTTGATCAATGGCCGCATATTATGCCCGGAGCTATTGGAGCTTTTGTGAAGTTGCATATTCCGGCCAGACCTCTCAGAAATTATTTTCTTTTTCACGAAGAACAGCATCGTACCTCTTATGGAAAATTTAAACCTCTCAATAGGATACGCCTACGAGCGAATGAATACACGGATTCATTCGCTCGATTTTTTCTAACCGTCTATATCTGTCTCCGATAAATTTGAGTTTCTTTAATCGTAATACATTGCACTTATGTTTACTACTTTTGTTCTCGTCATTTATTATTATTATTATTGTTTTGTACTTTTTTCTTTTTCTTAATTATTATTTTGTTTGAGTTTCTCTCATTTGTATTTTACTGTCAATGTCTGTCAATATATCTTTTGTATATCAAAAAGGGATCTTTTTCCCGTTTATATAAATAAATAAATAAATAAATAATCTAAAAAATCTCTTTCTTTTTATCCTCATTTCCTGAGGAATTTTTATGGGGAAGTTTCACAAGAAATTTGAACTATTGGTTTAATGAAGCAATTACATAATATTATGCTATACTAATCGCTGATGCGCGTAATATTGTACAAGCATCGAGCGGTTAACCGATGATATTTCCCGAGACGTAATTTGCGCTGTTCACGACGATTAAACAACCCAGTAGCACCGACACACACGCACGCACGCAATTATATCGGGCCAAGTTTCGCGCAGTCATGGTAGAAAGGGGAGCTTTAATCCGTCAAATAGCGCGGTAATTGCACCGGAATATCCGAGTGCGAGTGGTAAGAGCACGCGCAGGCACGTACGCGATGCGGCCAGGAACGCGAGAGCCTGAGATTTCGTCGACAAGAGATTTCCTCCGCCTCTTCCGGCTTACCCCGTTCTCCGTTCTGCCCCACAAACGTATATTCCCGACCCGTGTAATGCGATGTAACAATCGCTGTTTGTGGCAGTATAAGATGATACCGTGCACTGAGCGGAAAATGATTTATGAATCATCTTTCTCGTCCGAGTAACTGCGCGTTTGCCTTAATCCTAGGACAATAAAACATCTGCAAACGTGGGTTTGTTAAATTAATAGACACAGACTCTTACACGTTCATTAATCTTATATACCTTTTCCTCTCTTCATCTTTTTTGTTTTTACCTTCGTCTTGTGCGAAAAAGAAACTAGTCAATAATTTATAATAAAAAGAATATTTTTCTCCAATTTTTCACGAAATAAAAAGTGTGAATTTTAGTATCCTTTGATATATAAAATTATAGAAATCAACAATTTCGTATGTATCAACAATTTTCAATTTTTCAATACTTTATCAAATACTTTGTGCGTAATTTCGATATTATTAAAGCAGAGAATATGCGACATCAAATATTAATGAGATAAGAACTTAGAAAATGGACGGTAATTAGAACGAAACAAATTTCTCTTTACTTTTTACCAAAGGAGGAAGTCACTTAGCCATTTTGCAATTGGGATCGAAATGTCACCTCACTGACGCGTAGAAAAGCGCTCTTCAATCACTCATAGGGATAGAGATTAAATTCGAAACTTCCTTGTCAAAGGAGACCTCCCAGCTTTAATCAACATCCCCTGTGTCAGACGCAGGTGTCTTTGTCGGTTTTGTTATAATCGATCCCTGATGTTAGAGATTTACACTTGAATCTCGTTAAAAGTCGGAGTTCAGAATTAAATTGTGCGCATTACATAGGGCTCTGTATCTTATTGCAGATATTTATACGGCACGTTACGATAATATTCTCGCGAAATTAGATACTCGGACAGAAAAAGGTAAGCGCGAGATAAATTTAATTCTCCCACCTCCCGTACGCGCGAGGAATTAAATTCTATTGTATTGCTGCGACATTATTAAAATTCGAAAACAAATACGATTAGAATTCTTCTCACGTTCCTCATTTTGAAGGGACGATTTTTCGAGCGTTCGAATCGATCCCGTGACAATATGGGAGAAATGAGAAGTGTAGCGTCGAGAAACGTAAATAGATGTAAAACTTGATATATACGCGCTCTTGAGATTTCCATCTCACGTGTGCCATCGCAATAACGACAAAAGACAGGATCGAGGAGCGTGAAGACCGTCGTCGAGAGAAAGCGAGACCTCAAGAGGTAACCGCACCGGAATAACGTAACACCGAGCTCGGTTGCGGTCGATGTCCTTCTTATTCAATTTCCTCGCGAGCCAAGGATTGTACTCCTCGCCTCCTTCCCGCACTGACAAACTAATTTCGCGCAGGTTCCTCTTACGCGACGGTCACCACTTTCCGCCGAGACGTTCAATTCGCGCGACAACCCCCATGATTGCAATAACGTGGCGCGGATCGGGGGCTGCGAACTTGACGCTGGAAGGAACGTCAGTTCCCTGGCGCTTAATCGATAATTAGTTCATCGCTCGTGGTGAGCGAACTTACTAGCGAGAATATTGCGCGAAATTAAATGGCATGCACGATAATATTGCGCGCAACGGAAACGGGCGACCTAATTACTGGCGCCGTTTTGTAAGGTGCTAATGTAACAGCGCGTCACGACCAGCAAATCGCGGATACGATCGGAGAGGGGGGAGAAAAAGAGCGCAAAGAAATGCATTTGCTACAGATACCGCGACATGGCGGTGCGTTTTATCGATTTGGGTCATTTACGTCACTGGTAAAGAGGGAGACAAAAAAGTAGATGGATAGACAGATATCGAGGCTAAAGTAAGCTGTACCGACACCAAGCTTTCTTTTGACAAGTCTGAAGTCGATTTATTCTTCGGGAAAATTTGATCGAATCTTTTTCTATTTGATTATTGACAACTTAGTAATCAAGTTTAAAGAAGAATTGTATTAAAGTAAGATCTACTTAAAATTGTAAAAAATAAGACTTTTATTATTTAGTTTTATTTCTGAAGTTTTATCATGCTTTAATTGGTTTCGTTTTTGCCATCAGTATCTTGACATTTTCGCTAACGGAAATTGATCCCTAATCAATCAAAATCTGCTTACAGAACTTTAGTACTTTATCTTAATTTATTTTATATACGATACTTCAAGTATTTCCAATTCTTATAGTTCGAAGCAAAAAGGTTTAAACGAGAAATAAGCTCAGGTAGCGAGAAACAATGACGTTTTTTATAGAACAGCGATTGACAGGTTTAGGGTTAATATCTACGACACAATGACCTCGGCCAAGCCGGAAATTGCTCGTACAGCCTCGTGAACCAAGAGATATATTCGACGTGCACGGTTTAACGCAATCGTGCCTGATATAGGTCGACGCTCGACTCGTCCCCCAAAAATTCATACCGTTTCATACCGGTCCAAATCACGACTGGTAATAAATAACGAACTGCTCGGTCTTTTCATTTTCACGGCATCGACCGCTTATCGAAACAGTCTCGGCACAATTTATTTCTCTCCATTTCCCTTTCTCTCCGTGACAGACAGAACGAGAACTATCGATGCTCGACGCGACAATCCAGAACAGCTTCTCGACAATTGCGAAATTCGATTGTCGGACGCAGAAAGTAAATCCGGTGACTCGGAGAATAATTGTTTTCTCGACAGAAAATTACAGATCTTTCTTCTCTTCTTTTGTTGTTTCTTCCATTGAGAGATCGACGAGGTCAAACGCGAAAATGTTCAGTTCGGTTCTATCGAAAGAGGTAAAAATCAAGAAGTCGCTCGGGAGAAATCCTTTGCAAAAGGTAAATAATTAACACTTTTGCAGCCGGTTTCCTTTTTTCACCTTTCTAGAATTGGAAGCCAAATACAATAAACTTAAATCTATGACTGATTGCCGCAGAGTTCTGTCATTTAAATAAGAATAAAAACTTTAAAGTTTGCTTTAAAATATCGTGTTTGTAACTACTTGTTGCTTAAAATTGAAGAAAGTTTATCCAAATTAAATCCAAACAAAGAAAATGTTAAATTATGGAGAGGATTAATGGAACATGGAGAAAGTTAAAATTTAAAAAATTTTTAATTTCTTATATATATTTTTGTGAAGAAATTAATTGAACACTTTTACATAAAAGTAAAATTAAAAAACTCATAAAACTGTTAAAATCCATTTTGATTAATTTGAAAAAATATAAAAAGATGTACTACTACATCAGCTACAGTTTATAAAAAGACGTATTATTATGTCAGCGGTTGCGAATATGTTATCGCCTGATTGAAGCCTAATATGAATAGGCGAATAGATCGAAGCCTGGCGCAAAAATAGGTAAATACATATCGTCTCAAATATATATAAATGTATTTAAAAATCAACATTCATGTCGATCATCCCGTATTACGAAATAATTTATGGGACCGTAATTTCGATATCGCTCGTTCGCTATTTTGTCACTTGATATCACAGTTTTATTAACATAATTCCTATATCTATCATCATCCTTTAAAAGAAGATGCATATTAATGCAAACCTATGCAGAAAAGTATAAATAAATCTTTTCTCTTAATAAGAGTCACGTTATTCTTTTGTGACATAAAAGTAAATGAGGGAGCAGTACGAGCGCCATATGAAAAGATTCATATTCGCGTAAATGACTTACTTACTTGAGAGAACAGACAAAAAAGCGTTAGCAAAAACTTGTATAAACAATAATTAAGCGGTTTATTACTTCTTAATTAAAAATTTAGCCGAGTACTATTTTGGAAGTCACTAAGTGTGACAATAGAGCGTACAAAAAAAGAATATATCTCACACATATATCTTCCTTTATAATTAATAAAATAAAATAATTAATGGATATAATTTACATTAAGAACGTTATAGTTGACAAAAGCTCTGTATTTTGAGGGACTGCCTTCCAACCGCTAAATCTAAAATAAAAAAGCGACCGGAAACAAAAAAAATTCAGAAATACAAAAGGATGGTAAAAGCTTTATCTTTCATTTGATTTCAAGCAGACTTTACTTTAGCAGATTTGGGGATTAATACGAAATAGTAATTATAAATATTCGTCTAATATCAAAAATTGAAAACTTATGATACATAGTAAATACTCTTAATATTGTCACTGATAAAAATTGACAAATCAGTCAATAGATAAAGAATGGCGCGCACGCAACTATTGGTAGTTGATCTGAATCTATAGAGGAGGAACAATTGGGAAAAAATTCGCTTGTTAACCAAGGTGCAACCCGCAGTGGCGCGACAAATACACGAACTTTAATCAAACAGCAGACCTGGCATACGGGTTGACGCAGCAATTTAGCTTTTGGAAGGATGTACCCGCTACATCACGTGCATCCGAAATGTTATCGATCGCGGGCATGTGTAGAATGTGCCTGGTGAAAATGCTGGACACGTAAATAATGTCGGTGGGTTTGCGGATGAGACTTTTCATGGTGATGTTGATCGCAATCGCGCGTCAGCAGAGCATAACAAAGCAATAACATAACAATGGCACGCGGTCAAACGACAAACAGACGATTATTAACATCTAATTACCGATGGATGTTCACGACAATGTTGCGTTAACGAATTAATTTCGGAGCGATGCGGCGGTATATCTGCGTCGTGGCAACATGCGTTTAAGTGCAAGGAGGCGATAACAATATTTAGTACATTAATTGCGATAAGAAGATAAAGCGTCGCGTTACCGCATCCTTCCGACAGTTAAGAAGCGTTTCAGTCTTTGATGATCCCGTTATCTTAGCCGTGCCACTCAGACGAAAGTTTACCGATAAATGAGAGTCTCCTTACATAAAAAAAATACAATAAAAAGAAATGCTTACAGGTATTTATCGAGATATAAATGGCATTGCATCTTTTTTTCTTCTACTATTTTTATGCGACTAGAAATCCTTCAAACACATTAAAAATTGAATTATTTTACCTTATAGTAGTTGCATTATTTGATTAAATATTGATATCTAAAATCAATAATATTTTAAATAAAGATACTTTTTTAAATTAAAATAATAAGCGATGGCATAATTAAAACTCATATTGCATTACGATTTCTTTTGGATAATTTGGAATAACTTTGGAACAGATTGGTAATGAAGCAGACTGGACTAAAACAAATTACTTGAAACTTAGTCCATACGAAGTAATGTGCAAACTTGCGATAACATTCTCGCGTGCTTTATACGTCCCTAAATTAGATGAGGGCAACATCGACAGCACATCAAACTGAACAGCGAAGAGTTATAAATAAAATTATGCACGAGCAATAAAGTCAAACCAGGAACGCGATAATAATATCCGGTTGTCAAGCATACTTCATCTCCATTTCAAATAGAGAATCAATTATAGCGCTCACGTTAAATTTATTTATATAATTGGCAATATTCGCGCAAATAAGCCAGCCAAGCGTTTCTGCCCAATGAACGCCATTAATATTGAATGTTAGTTAAACGGAATACATGTCGTACATTATACTTTTTTAACAGATTCTTTTTTCAGATTTTTAATCAATTTGTAGTTGATTTTCTTCTCAGCAAGGAACAAATAGGAATATTTTCAAGTAGCAATTTTCAAGATTAAGATATTAATAAGTAAATATTAGGTTGTTTGGTAATGACTTGCCGCTTTTTACATGACAACTCCCTCTAGCGGAAAAGCGGCAAGTCATTACCAAACGACCTAATATAAAGAGTTATTTTTAGAGCGAAGTGAGCTTCAAAAGAAAATATAAATGGCGAAACTGAATTCCTCGATTAATTTCAAGTGGACATTATTTTAATATTTTAATTTGGGATGCATAACGTTAAAAGTCGAACAACATCGGTAAATTACAAGCAGCTTCCAAATATTCGCTAAGAAATATCTTATTCTCTATAATTCAATAGCATCCCATGTTTCTCAAGAAGAAGCAAACATAATTTAGATTTCCGTCTTCTCTTCGTTCCAACACGAAAATTATATTACTTCCGTGCTTGTCAAGAATTACGTAATAAAATTGTTTGTTGCGCTTATCATATTTTCACTAGCATAGCACTTCAAAGGATTTATCTCGGTGTAATAAAGACAAATTTAGCCACTCACGGTACATTAAATTCATTATCATGTATTTTAACTAATTCTCGTACAAAAACAGCCCAGTCCCAGCTATCAAAATAAATGACGCTATGTTTATGTAAATATATTTAAATGCATAAGGTATAATTAAAATATTAAATACTAAATCCTTTTATCTGCCATTAATACAACAAATAAATAACAGCGCAATATACATTGTACTGTAAGAAAAGATATAAAATAGCATTCTGTATGATATACGGGATTAATTTTGATAAGAATGTCGAGGGGGATCAGTATTCGTCATAAACTTTCATATTTTAACGTCCTACATTTTAATAACCGAGTCTAAAATCGAAAATATGTTAAATTAAAATTCGCTTGAAATTTTTCAATCCTTAAAATCTCAATTTCCGCGAGAACCGCAATAAACATTTATTCTACACCTTCGACCTAGTTTTACACGTGAAATCATCCTCAAATCGTCACCGCAAATAGCACCGCTCTCTGCATGCGATACTTTTGTTGCCTCTCTTATCACCGTGCACCAGGTCGGTGCAGTAAAAAGAGAGCACAGAAAGACTTCTCGACGGCACGTCACAGCCATCGCGATGCACTCGCCGGAAGTACTTACGTTTGTCGCGCGAGTCGGATTATTTCGTGCCATCAACTTCGGAGCAATGCGAAGCGCAGGATGCCGTCGATAAACATTAACGCAACGCAATGGCTATGGCTTTCAACGAACATCATTGAATACTCGATTGCTAGCTCAGCTTGAGACTACGAGAGAAACAGGGAGAAATCGAGAAATTGAAAGAGAGAGAGAGAGAGGGGCGGGAGGGAGGGAGGGCGAAGAATGCTAGAGATATGTATTTCCAACGAAAATTGCGTCTACGACATGCTCGATTTGTTTCGACGACAGACTCCCTGTTTCTCGCAACACATACATATGTCTCCGTTTTCCGCGTGCGCGGATTTATTCATCTCACGGAACGCGGCTGAAGACTCTCCGCTCTGTTCCTGACATGCGTTCGCAAACATGCGCTCTTCTGGAAAATATCTTAACTGCAATATTAAGATTTCACAATACACTCCTCTTAATCTTCAGATGCAAGACATATTATGTATGATCAAATCGAGAATACTACAGCGCTTTTCTGGATTATTGCTGTAAGTTACTTGAGATTGCTTAGGTATGTATACTTGCAATGCGTATCACGTATAACCGTGTCATCGTTCCATTGAATTTTTCGATGAAGAAAGAATTTTTAGATACTTCCATTCGCTTACAAAATTTTTATTTATCATTTCTCCCTGTATTTCCCTCTTAGTTTTCAATTTTTTCGCGAGATTGTAATGTCACGTCAAAGTCGTTACATAATTTTATTTGTATGAAAGTAGTATAAAATATTTATATGGAAATGTAAAAATGTATGCGCTCACGAGACAATCTTATAAATACATTGAGGTAATCTTGCGTTCTATTTTGCGGAGTAATAAATATCGAGGTGATTGCGCGAACCGAAAATTTTCCCTCGAGACTCATAAAAAATCATAAGAAAGTGACATAATTAATATCAACGAGAGGCAAAAGAAATTACTTACAAGATCTACACACTATACATATATATAGTAAAAAATTAATATAAGAGCAGCAGAGAATATGTATCATCGCAGGCAATGGATCGATAAACATCTTGTAATTGGCAAACTCATAATCGATTCTAATTTCTCAAATGTTATAACTAAATAACGGAACTTTATTCTTCGGTTACTTCCAAGCAGATCTGCATCGTGCAAATTTATCCCTATAAATCATCACAATCTCCACGGAACACTCCTATTTTTCTCCTACTTTGATTATGCTGTTCTACATGATAAGCGAACAAAAGTCCAAAAATTCAATTTTTCAGAAAAATTTTCCTAAATCGTGACGAATACTTTCGAGATAAATTAAACAATCATGTGGACGAATTTAGTTGAAGAAAAAGAAAAGAGAAAGAGGGAGAGATTGAAATATAAAATAATAGACCTTTAAGAGTAAAGTACTTTCAAGTAATTATACATTAAAATCTAAAACTCAAAAAATTATTTATATAATTACAAAGATTTTTCATTATAATGTGGAACTGTGTTAACACATTTTAAGTTCTTGAATAATTTTATTTCGTTCGGTCAATCTATTTCTTTTGTAATTTATAAAGCTTATAACTATTATTTCTAATTACAACATACATCAATGCAAAATCAATCATTTCGGACGTTGAAATTCCTCTAAAATCTCTAGCTTTTGAGATACAATATTAAATGCACATTTGCTACGTTTAATATTTAGCTTTGTAATACTACTTACATTCGCATCGTGTTGAAGATGAGCGAGAGTACATCTTACATGAGTTTCGCAAATGGGAATTTAGCTTGTCCATGAATTTCTAACTCAATGCAACCTTGCTGAAAACACTTACGACTCTACTTCGATGTCGTTGAGAGAACGTCGCTAATTATAAAAGACGCAGCTGTGCATAATCCGGCATGACGGGAAATCGTGTATACTTACGGAAATTCTTAGTACCGGTTTTACAGCGCAAAACATCGAGCGAAGGCACGTGAAACATTAACTAAAATTGAATTTTGCAAGCGAAGTGATTTAACGTAAAGTTCGTTCGCAATTAGCCAGAAGACGAAATCTTTATGATTCTAAAGCGGTGTCTACAATGAGATTTTAAATCGTAAGATTTAACATATCGACCAATTATAATCAAAATTGCGGTCGTACTTTTAAAATGCTCAACTGTGATTGGTCGATATGTTAAGTCTTACGACTTAAAATCTCATTGTAAACACCGCTTAAGGCGTAATCTTCATAATTTTTCACATCACCACCCCCATGAACATTTCTCTAAGCCGGATACGATTGTCCACGATTAATCCACGTTTGTCCACCCAAAATTTTCGTTCGCCCATCGTTTAAAAAAAAGTTATGATCAAATTAAAAAATTGGGAATAATTTGACATCAGCATTCCAAAATGCAAATTTTTATAAAATTCAGGTGGCATTCGTTTGTCCACGATTTGTCCACGTTTGTCCACCCAAAATTTTCGTTTGCTCACTTTTCAAAAGAAAGTTATGTCCAAATTTAAAAATAGAAAAAAATTTGACATCAGCACCCTCATGAACATTTTTCATTTATTTCTAAGCGTGATACGATTGTCCACGATTTGTCCACGTTCGTCCACCCATAATTTTCGTTTGCCCATCGTTAAAAAAAAAATTATGACCAAAAAAAAATTAAAAGATAATATTAAGAATAAGACCGATGATATTAAACAAATATAAATATGAAAGAAAGCCCATATCGGTCGCGGCGAATCTTGGTGCCTAATAATAATTATTTTGTGAATTTTCCTACTCATGTGAACTGCGCGCCGCAAATTTGTCGGTCTTGAAACACAATTCTTACATAAAGCCGGAATTAATTCACATGTTAAATTGACAAGCAATGTAATAATTTTGATGTTACCAAGCATCTATAAGATCCCCCTACCCCGAAAACTGTAAAGAAATTAATTAACAATATTAAACAAATAGTAAACAAATTAAAAAAGAAAGTGCCAAGAAATAGTAACAGTTGACGTAGTTCTACGTTGTTGGTTGCGGCTCAGTTACTACTAAGCCCCTTTGATTTTTTTCTACCTACCACTATTTCTTTCTTTTTACCTTTTCGATCAATTTCACGCGAGCTTTACGTCAGTTCGTCTTGCTTGCAAAATTCCACATTAAAATCATTAATGTGCTTTAAATCTTCTATTTAATGAGAAGTTTTTTTGTATTAAAACATATACTTTATATGTATGCATGGCATCTATAAAAACGTACAATCAAATTATCATACGATGTGTCGAAGAAGTTTTTAAAGTCTAGTCTTAAAGCTCGCGTAGTCTTTTAAAAACTTTTTCGATATACAGTAAACTCAAAAGAGGAAGACGTTTTTCTTACCGTCTGCTATAAATAACTTTACGCAAGGAAACAAATCGTGCCTGACAAGTAGATCGTTGTCCTGATATGGCGAACTTCTCATTTTAAAAATTGGTACAGGTGTCTTAGCTCTCTCGATGAGACTTCAGCTTATCAACGCCTA
>NJRP01000094.1:447318-493214 GCA_003063835.1 Aphaenogaster floridana | reverse complement strand
CGCATATTCGTCGGTCTTGAAACACAATCCTTACATGAAATTAATTCACATGTTAAATTGACGAGCAATTTATTTATTACGCACCAATATCCGCGGTTGACCGACATTTGGCCTATTCTCATTTATGTTTGACAATTTCGTCGGTCCTAATCTTATTATGATTTAAACATTCTCCGTTTATTTTAATTATGTAATGTGTGATACGCTGTATCGCGTCCCGGTATTATTCTGGCGATTCGAATAAACGCTTTCTTTCTCAAGACTAAGTAAATGTTTATCAAGAATGAGTGAGATCTACGTTAAACATCTCGCATCATAATGTCAAAGGCAAAGGAACTAAAGGAAAATAAATCTATACCTTCTGTACATCATTTCCATAAAAATATAATAGAAAAATAAAAATTTCGAAATCCTTTCAATCTTAAACGAAACAATAAGCAATTTATTCAGATCTAACGTGTTAGAGACTTTTTGCAGCTATAAAAAGTGAAAAAATCTTTTGAAGTCGAGATTGCAAATTTTTCTATATACATATATTATACTTTGAAATTATGCACAGAATGCAAAATACTGTGCGTGGAATACAGCGAGTCTCCAGATTGCAAGTATTTTGCGCAGAGAATCTTAGGTCAGACATCGCCTCGTCAATTTGTCGATTTATTTAATATAACCCTAGACGTATACTTTCCCCGCATCCTGGTATTTATTGATAAATTGTCGATGAGATCCAGGCCAGGGATAGCGACCGATCGACCATATGCTCGCACCATAAATTTCCGCGGTCCGGTACATGAACGGGCGTTTATAACAGCGTGTCATAACTTATACGCATAACTGCATAACGAGCGGAAGACTGAAAAATTAGGGTATAGAGCACGCGCCCCGGCTGTCGACAGGAATATCCCCGTAAAAATTCCGCCCGCGCAAATATAACGACGTGTACGAAGCACACGCGTGAAGAATTCTGCGGCATTGAAGTCTTGTTCTCGAAAGAATGTAGATAACTTTTGAAGATGTTTAGAACATGCTAACCGTAACTTACACGCTAATACTAACGACGGATAAAATCTGCAGAAATACAGTTTCACCACGATCGTAAAAATTTTAAGACTAAATCTGATTTTTTAATCCAATGTACAACAAAATTTTTGTAATAAAGCTAAATGTTAATTATATCGATGAAAATAATAAAACTATAATTTTCTAATTTAATTTTCTATATTGTATGTTTTTTTTCTAATATAATAAAATTTGCAATTGTTCTCTCTCTCTCTCTCTCTCAAGTTTGTTCTTCTTATTAATTTAATCACATCGCCGTATTAAAAACTGTTGTTTGATTTATAATACTCTCTTTGTTTGCCTGTAACTTGTTTATATTATTTGTTCAACTTATTTTATATAAATTAAAAATGATTTTCTACGAAAGTAACAAGAATATCTCTTAGAAGCATGACCGTGATATTGGCGGACAAGAAAGTTCTCTTGCTCGTTGAATAAATAAAAAATTCCGCTCGCCAGCGCACCGACCAGTTTATATGCATGGCCACACGACACAATCAGTTTTATGACAAGTAACTTAACATAAAGACCCTTCTTGTGAACATCTAGTCGGGATGACGAAATGCAATATGCAGCAGAGCGATGAACGTGCCCATCGGGAATATCACTTGTGACATATGAAATTTGGCAGACGTGAACGACGTTTGCTCGATATCGAATACATGAGATTTACGAGACGTAGAAAATGGCCGCGCGAGTTATACAATACTCGCGGGAATATCAGGAAGACGAGAACGGAATGCGAGCGGTGCCTGCCCTGGCGCGAGCATTGCGCCATATCCGGAGGTATGAAATTCCTGCGTCCGAGATATATTATAAATATAGAGCAGCGTATATATATGGAAAAGTATTATCTCCCTCTTCTCCGAAAATATATTATAATATGATACATAAAAGAAATGTTTTCCGTCCCGTTAATTAAATAATTTTCATTTTCATTCTCTTTGCCCACGAGTTTTAATGTTTTAATTCTTTATTATCTGATTTATGTTTTATTTTGTGAACCTTCTTCGTTTATGCTTTTTATATTAATATTTATTAATAGTGAAAGAGAGATATTAAAACAATAATAAGCAAAAACTGAAAAAATTGTTCTTTTCTATTCATTTTATAGATAAAAGGTATTTCGAAAGCAAAGCTGTCAGTTTCTCATATGATTCAATTTGATTTTTACTACTCGCTTAAAAAATACACAAAGGCTAAATAATTTTCTATCTTTTAATTGTTTTAAATGCAAAAGCGTCGGTTGGACTTGACAGCGAGAAGTAATCATGTTTCTTCAATTTAGTGCCTGTACTACAAAAATAGAGACGAGGTAATTGCATTTCTTTCCCTTTCGTCTTGGCTTCCAACTGCGCAGCCATGCTTAAAGGAAAGTATACAAAAGCTACCGGGCTACTGTGTGTACCGCCGGTGTACCCGAAGCGTTAATAAAATGCATTAATCATCGCAGAGAATTACGACTCCGATAAATTAGGAAAAATTGCGCTCCATGGGGATTCCGTAAGGAGCGCAACACCGAGGTGTTTGAGCAGCTTATGCAATTAAATAGCGTCGGCTTTATCCGCGGCGAGCGATCGCCCAAACGCTTATGCGAACGACGGGCGAGAATTTATTATTTATTGCGCGCTGAGGCGCGAGAACATTTTACGGGCTCGTAAAGCTGCGGTTTTGAACAAGTGAAACGATCAAATTGCGTCAACAGGCGGCACAGCCCGGCCCGCGCGGGTGAACTTAACCCGTCGACGAGGATTAAAACTGTTAAATCCCTCTCCCGCCTCCACCCCGTATGTTATTAGATCCTAAACATAAAGGATTAGATTAGGGTTGCCGCGTTAATGAGACCGCAACGCGGCTGTTTCTCACGCTCGCGTCTCCTGTCGCCTCGGAACGTCATATAATACACGACCTTTCGCTCTTACGTCTGTGTAAGTTCACGAGTCTGTTCGTAATTTGCTTGGGTTTACGCCCACGTAAGTTTATTTGTTTTGTCGAGATCTTGTTTATTTTTAAAGCGAATACCTATTTCTGATTAAATCAATACACGGAGAGAACGGTTTTGCTGAAGTATCTAAAAATTGAACCAGATATATCTGAATATATCTGAAAATAATTTTGTTGAATCATCAAAATAATTATGTAGGATGCTCGAGCGTAATGATAATGCTGCAAAAGTTTTGGCACTAATTATTTTGATGGTCTAACAAAATTATTTTCGGATCTGTATCTAGCTAAATTTTTAGATACTTAAGCAAAACCGTATCTTTTCGTATAGAAATTAAATTAAAGACATAATAAGTATTCATGACAAAAGTAATCAACGGATCATATAATCGGAAATAATGTATGGAAATATTTTATTAATATGTGACACAACATATCATATTTATAAGTCGCCCGCGACAAGCGTATGTGAAACGTGCGGCTGGTTCACGATAAGGGTGCATCCCGATGGGTGAGGAAAGAGCGGAACGGAACAGTAACGGAATCATTCTAATTGGTTAGCCCTGTGGGACACAATCAAGCCCCACGGAGCTAATCAATCAGAATGATTCCGTTACTGTTCCGTTCCGCTTTTTCCTTCTCCATCGGGATGCACCTTTAGACGGAAAAACGGGATTTACCGCGGCAATTCGTCGAGTTAAAAACTGCGATACTGCTTGTCAGCCCACCTGGAGCTAGAAAAGCGCATAGCGAAAATAACTGTACGGTTAATGGAGTTAGACGTCTGAAAAGTTTTGTCTTCCCGCTATAAAATTATATTAACATAAAACTCGTTAGTTAGAATGCTCCAAATGGATCTGATATACCTTCAGCTGCAATTAGAACTTGCAAATTATAAATTTTCTAATGTTCAGCTATCACTTATGCGAAATTAATTATCTACATCGAAGTATTTGGATATTTGCAACTATTAATATTTATTATATTATTAAATGATTGGATATGTTAAAATACCAATAATAATATTCTATCATAATTGTTGGCAGAATTGTGCTCGCATGTGTGCATTTATATTATTATTTATATTATATTATTTCATTATTATTTAATCTGCAAAAATATTTCTGTGTACGTATATTCTCTCCAGGATTTTTGATTATATCGTCGCAAAATATTAATAACAGTAGACGATAATTTATAACGCACAGGATGGCTCGGATAACAACGCAACGACAGAATTAAGCGCATGGCCAAAGAGTGATATCCCCTTTTAAAACTATAGCGGTAAAAATAACAACGAAACAGAGACGCGAGCACCGCGAACTTCATGAATTATGGATATCCGATGTAGATGAGTAATGTGGCGAGTCGTCCAAGCGGGTAGTGCAAACTGCACTTATCCATTCCGCGTCTCCATATATCATCCCGAGCGAACCGCATCGTTCAACAGAAAGACTTATTATCGATTTTAATGATTAAGACGCGTGTATTTTCGTCGACGATCCAATTTATTTCAATCATGTTCGACATGTTTGCGTCCAGGTCTTTTATTTTACTCGTGCCGCCCGTCTTTTATCGTAAAACAGAATGAGTTTCTGAGGCTGAAAATATACCACGTATATCAGACAATATATGCATATATGAATAATAAATATTTGATGCCATTTTTTAACGGGAATTATTGTAATGTTAAATAAATATTAATAGCTTGCCTTAATGATTAAATTAAAAAGAATTGAGTTGAATGAATGCATTTTTATGTCTTTCACGTTCTCAATGCGGTAAGATACGTAAAATTATTTTAGATATACTTTTTATATTCTTTAGTTACACAGAAAAATTCAATAATATCTCAATATTTGCAGAGAAAATCATTTGAAGTTAGTAAGACAAGTGTTTAAATATACATTTCGTAAAAAGTAATAAACAGAAATTGAAGACAACCTAAGCTCCTTATAAGAATATTTTCTTTAAAAAGATCAAACGAAAAACATTGTGATTCAGTTCTTTAAAGGTCTCATTAAGTTATGCCGATGTATCTTGCTAAGAAAAATATCTGTCGGCGTTTATGCTACGCGGAAAGATAACACCGGATGCACGTACAGTTTCATCGAATGGACATTTGTCTCTTAGATAAGTGTACGTTGTCACGGATTCCGTTTTCGATTTCCCAAACGTCCCTCTTTACGAACCGCAATTCAATCTCCACCAGATACACGTGATCAGATACTCCGTATGTTCCAACAAGAGATTTCCCAACGAGACATGCGACACAGAATACCTCTATTTTTGTCTTCTTGTTTTCAGTTGTTCCATCGTCAAAATATATTTTAAGTATACATTTTATATCGCCTTTTTTATCGAGAGAAGAATATCAAAAAGTTTTTCAAAAAAAAGTTTTAAAGATTTATAGCGATATAATCGATAAAAATAATATTTTTAAATTAACAAATCAGAATTTTTTGTATTCTGCATTACATAGCCACAAGCTAAGAGTGATTTTTGGGAATTATGTAATTTATATCAACAGAAAATTTTAAGTTATCCGACAGTTCTCTGTTAAGAGGCTGTAAAATTATTTTCTCGATCATTTGATCTACAGCGCTTTTATAGAATGTAAGACTGAATGAATATGAATATAAATATGAATACGAAATTTCACTCATAGAAAATTCTAAACACTAAAGAAATCGTATAGTAATAACCTTCTTTTGAACATGCGTGTATATTATCTATACACATTTTTTCATCGCGATTCTAGGAAAGTTCTTTCTTTCTCCTATTTCGAACAAGAAATTCATCTAACAGTGATAGACTTCAGCAATTATCTACTCGCTAGTTCTCGATCATAGATCCTTGATCATAGATCCCTCACCAGCCGTGATCCCCGACGAGAGGATTTCGCAGGAGATGCCACGCAATCTCGGATTGGATGCTTATCGCTATCCTACGGGACAAACGATGACCTTTCATTTTTATCCGTCGCAGGATCGCACTCGAGAAGCTCGGCGAGAATCTCTCCGAAATCTCATCGCGATCCCAAGAGTCCAGGACAGACCGTGCCGGGCAGATTTCCATACGGCGACACGCGCATTCTGGACGACCGCGAAACACGGCAAGGACCTCCGTGTCCCTTTGTGACGCGCTCGTTCTTCGGTTATCTCCCGCAGGACCAGCGTTCCTTACACAATGATCAAAGCAATGATGAAATTTTCGAAATTTTCCCCAGAAACGAGCGAACGAGCTAGCGTACATCCCTGCTTCGCTGACTGCGCTGTGTCGATTTAATAACTTCCGTTCTCTCCGAATTCGCGCGATAGGAAGCGGAGTCGTGTCCGGACTAAAAGTTTCTCGAAGTTCTCGAGTAAAGTATCGGTATATCTCGCCTCTCCGATATGCGCGATACGTATCTCTCGATACCATTGCCACCTTTCTCAAGGACGGAATCGATCGCCCTGCGAGCCCACGTTCGGGAGCACTCGCGTGTACGACTGAAATCTAGCGTATCCGTACGGATAAGGAGGATATATCTTTCCAGGATCCTTGGAATACCACCGGAGCCACTTCATCCCGAATACTCTCTGAGGCGTTGCATTTTACGCGGGCTCGCCAAAGCTCAACCTAAATCTCGCGTATCAAGATCGTAACGCAACGTAGGATGCGAGCACGAGGGTGTATCTTTGCTTAAACTTCAAGAGTGGCGCGAAATCACGTCGTGTTATCTCAAAGGATTTACAACGATTCTCGAACGCCAAATAAAATACTGTACATATGTAAATGTTAATTTTATTATCGAGAAATACAAATTACCGGTAGATGCAGCTGATAATTTACACATTACCCCAACAGCAACTCCCTGTAAACTTTCTTCTCGGATCGAGCATGTAAACGTGTGTACGTAATAATAAAGCGCGGTGAGACAGGTGGCCGTCCACGCGAATTATTCTCATAATAGCGAAACAAGTTTCGTCCCTCTCTGGCGCGACAGCAATTTCCAATAAACGTCGTGCACGCGTTAAACTACTCTCCTGAGAATCGCCCGAGGCGCGATAACGTGGTAGCACGTCACGGCGACGCGGTTACGGGCACAGGGAACGGACGCGTTTTTCCGTATACTTCGTATTTCCATGAATTCACGGTAACTGATTTACGACAGGCCATTTGTAACGCCACGACACGCCGGGAGTCGCAAATGTGTCTATTTATCCCATCCCGGCGAACCTCGCGTTCTGACATTTCTGACGCGTCGCGCCCACATGCGTAGAAAGCGCGTGGCATCGCGCCAATCTATTAAGGCCATCCACGAATTTTCATGCTCTTTACGATGGAGAGGCACTCCCCTTGTCTAATAGAATTAGGCTTAGTTTAACGTTGCTAATTAAGAAATTGCAACAAGGACAGCGCGCACATCAAATTCTTAATTTATTTTTTGTCACCATGCCTGTGCCGCATAATTTAAGCGTTGTTCTGTTAATGTATAGGGTAAGGGCACTAGCTCTGAATCACTCTTAGAAGAAAAATTTATATTTTTATCGGGAAAGATATCAAACAATAAAATATTTAATAGTTATAATTAAAGAATATTTTATCGATAATTTTGTTTCATTTTATTGTATACTTTTTAATTATCAATAAAATATGCAACGTTGTTACTAGTAAGCAAGAAATAATTGACAAAGTTAAAATAAATACTAAAGAATCTTGTGATATGCATCTCATTAAAAAAAATATTATAATTATTTAAATATGGTAAATGATCTAGAACGACTGGAACTAATGCGCCTGATCCATATTTAGTTCTTTTATCCTATAACTTTTATTATTCCTACATGTAAATGCTGTATATATGTAAATGTATATTAATATATGTCATATACGGTCTTCTTTTACGAGAGAGCGTGATTTGCACTTTCCTGCTTTTAATAAAATTTTTATACTCTGCGGGAAATAAAATGGGATTGCAAGTTTCCCCTAAGGAAAAATCTGAAAAAAATCTGAAAATTAAATTTTTTTGATGAAACAGTGACACGGCAAGCGTGAGTCGTTTTGTATTATCCATGGAATATACACTTTATTTTGAGGATGAAACGTATCGCAAAATAAAGTATTCCGAGGTCTCAAGGAGCTTAATTCCACCGACGCGGATACGCTGCCTCCGGATATATCGTCGGCGGAGCGCAAACAATCCGATCTTATTTACGTGGTACCTTTACACATCGCAAAGTATGAAATCGATATAGAGGGTCGGAGGTTCGAGGAGAGAAAGAAAGAAAGTGAGTTAAGACACGAACCAATATTTTCCATCTCAGGCCGAAGCAAATGCCGTGGATCGACGATACGGAGAATCAATTTAACCCGCGCGGAGATTATCCCCGTCGTGAATGACAAAAAAATGTCACGTGCCCGTTAAAGTTCCCGTAATGAAAGAAAACGATTGCGATATATATATATTACTAAATATATGAGACGTTCGACGTATCTATATTTTTCGCATGACATTCAAAAGGAAACGTGCTTGTGACTCGTGAAGAGAAGACACAAACATGACAAATTTCTTTTAAAGCATTGGGCTCGGAAAGAGAATGATTTAAGTAAAATACAGGTTTCCAGGGACGCTTTTCCAGGAATATTTTTGTAAAGTAGAACGTAGAAAAGTACTCTCGTAAAAATCCATTTTACTTAAATATTTCTCTTTCTATTTTTTTTAACTACGTTTTATTTTCGTAAAGTAAAAAAACATACAAAAGAATACAATAGTACTTCGAGAACATAAAATTAACGTCAAAACCCAGTAGGAAAGCCACTTCAGTGGAAATTGCGTAAGATAAATAAAAAAAAATCTTAACGATCAAGTACGCGGCATAGTGAATTACAGCGCATTGTTCACCGGGTATAACGCGTAGGTGTGCCGGCCGAGAGATCCATCAGCAAACAATCGTACTATAATACGTAGTTGTGCGCTGCATCATTCACGATGCATCCCAGATTATTTTACACGTCGGAGGGGTGAGATTGCACGTCACATACGAAATAAGCTGCGATCCACCCTCACGAATACACTATTGTACTACGGCCAAGAGAAAATGCAATTCAGTTAAAATCTGGCCAAGTGGCTGACAGATGTAAAATGAGAGAATAAGGATATGTCTCGAAATAAAACAAGATATTGCAGACATTTAACTTAGCATTTTGATTCCCTTCAACAAAGAACACACAACGTGAACGTTATATATAAATATAACAAGTTAATATTTGTGAGAAAAAATGGTGGTTTTAAGTAAAACGAATGTTGTTATAAACCGAGGAAAAAAGTTTCAAAGAAATATGGCTGTAATAATTTTACTAAAAATGAAGTAGATCGCAACATATCGCAACTCTCTCGTTTCAGGGATAAATATCCTGGCAGTTAAATTAAGAATCCATTAAAGCAAAGTCCGGTTGTAATGAGGCAGAAAACGATAAGAGAGAAGTGATGGAGGTGGAGTGAAATGCGAGAAAAAAATGGAAAAATTGTAATAACAATTCTGTCCGCTGCCGTCATCGTGAAAATAGTTTCTTGCTTAGTAATCTTATTACCTAACAAAAATAACAATGCGAATGGGAATAAGCTAACTAAAGTAACTACAAATGGCTTTCTTGAAGAGCAATATTGAAGTGCTCCGCAATTATCTAAAAATTACTATGCTGCACAATTGCACTCGCTATTGACGCAGCTTCGAACATGAATGCATTCTATGAAATAAAATTAAAATAAAATGAAAAAAGATAAAAGTATTTTATTTTAAAGAAGAGATCATCGGTGATATATTCAACGCTTTTGAGAGATAAAATATCATATTTTATATTCCTATAAATTATTTAAATTGCGTAAAATGTTTAAGCTGCTCGAATGAAATGAGTGATTTATACGCAGATTGCTTCAGAATCTACAGAAATTGGACGTTTGAAATAATTCTGTAAAATTTCCTCTCGCAATTTTATTAACAGAAGTATTGAAACAAACTGTTAGAACCACACAATTTTCCAAGCTACTGAGTCTAAAGAATTCTTCTTTTTTCGCATCCTCGTAGCGCGGCTTGCCGGATGTCTATCCGTGTCTACTAATAGTGAATTTAAAAATTCCCTTTACCTTCAAGCGGAAATGTGTCTCGAAATCAAACGTGGTTACTCGCTTGAACCGCTCGAAAAATCACTCCGTTAAATCAAAATTCGTCGCTTTTCGGTGCTCGCGACCGCGTGAAAACGAGCGAAAATGCATGTGCTACCTTCGACCACTTAATCAAGAGATGAGTCCGATTGGTTATTAATGATCGTGTTTTCTATCGTCCAAGAAAAATATTTACGGCGTTTCAATTTTCAATGTTTATCAGAACGCCAAAATGGCCAACGCGTAAAATAATACGACAAAATCTATAAAACTATAAAAAAATAATTGTTTTTGGAAAATAATTAAAAACAAATGCATTGCATGAGACTGTTCTGTTTTATAATAAATGTTATATATATATATATATATATATATATATATGTAGGTATAAAGTGAACACCTCCTGTCTATAGCAACAAAAAAGCCAATCTCCTTTTACGTCGGGTACATAAACGCGTGAAAAACCACGCTCTGAAATTTTTCTGTCGCGTTTTATATTTCTCGCGAGAACCTATCACGATGTACTTCTCTCGCAATTTTAACGGACAACCGCTGTCGTTGTGAATTATGCAACATGCTATAACTCGATTTGTCCGTCCATATCCCATCGTGAAATGCACTTAAAGCAGGAAGGAGGGATAACTTGACATGGCCCGGAAATGTTCGCCCATCGATCTCGCATACTCGTGTCGATTTTTATAACGAAATTTACAAGTACCACTCGAATATCCATTAATTCGCAATGGATCTACGTTCCAATCTATTACGCAAGACAATCGGCTATAAAAAGATTCACGCAAAAAAAAACGCGTAGTATTGAAATTTCGTACTCAGGCAAAATGTCAAATTTATAGAAACCATCTCGACCGTTAATAGAATAATGTTAATTTGAAATTAATTAAATCAATTTAACTAATTTAATCGTTAAATAAATTTAATTAATTAAATCGTTAAATCTTTGTCGGTTAATTATAAATGAAAATATAACGTTACTCTATATTACAAAGTAATATGAGAGTAAAGCAGATAAACAATGTAACGCAAAACCTATCCAGTTATATGCTGACTCACTCTCTTGAATGACAATGGAATATCGCAATAAAAGATAAATGCATAGATAAAACTGTTTCGTAAAAAAGGAAGTCGTGACTAGAAACTAAATGTTAAAACAAGCTCATTAAGGGATAAATTAATAAGCCACGCGAGCACAGAAAATTAGCAGTAGTAAAGGTATTGATATGGTCAGCCACGAACGTTCTGTCCTTTTTCAAGTAATAACAATAAATTTATGCTTCAAACTTTCAAAAACGATAGTCTTGGTTCTCAACAATAAACATATAGAAATTGCAGATTTTACAGAATGTAATCGAGATAAACTTAGCAAGAATAGTACATCGCACGTGGCATACATATCAAAAAATTAATTCCCTTACTTTTATTCTCTAATTATTTCCCTTTTAACAATTACGAAAACTATTAAATTATTATAGATTGTCTATCAAAAGATAATCACTGTCAAATTATACATGCCATATACATGCAATATTGCAAAAATACAAAATTTGTCAAAAATTATAATTATGTCCTCTATTCATATAGCTCATCTTATAATTTATGTACTCAAATACAACAAACTTAAGTACATAGAAATAATTTTAAAATCTTTCTCAATGGAAGAAATATACATTGTAGAACTGTAGGCAGTAATTTTATCTTTATCGCGTATTTAAAAAATTAATTTAATTTTTAATTAATATAGCTTATTTCCTGCGTTAATTGCTAGTTGTTGCCCTTGCGTAACTTGCCCCATTTTTATATCCGATAAAATACCGCAACGTGTATGTAAATTAAAATTTTCTCTCAATAAGAGAAATATACATTGTAGTACTGAAAGTAGTAATTTTATCTTTATCGCGTATTTAAAAAATTAATTTAATTTTTAATTAATTAAGTTTATTTTCTACGTTGATTACTAGTTATTTTCTACGTTGATTATTAGTCGCCCTTGCGTACTCTGTCCCATTTTAAAATTTAATCCGATAAAATATCGCGACGTTCACGTAGTCCAAGAAGAGGCGACTTTATGCACGTGCAACAGGTGCACGTGCTCATTGAGCAGTAGTGCGCGAAGCGAAATCGAGCTGCCATGTATAGTACGTTCATTTGCACGATAGTAAAGGATACCGACCATAAATTCGTCGCTAACATCTCGTGTTACATGGGATAATCGACCATTGCGCGACGTAACGCATCGTCACGTATAAATGTACAGATGCAATATCCGCAAGCGCGGCAAGCCAGAAATGCTGTATTTCACGTTCTGTTTATTTTGCGCTGTTTACGGATAGTCCCGGAGTTCAAAATAGCCTAAGGTGTGGTCCAAGGGTCTGGTCCGCGTTGCGAACCACACAATTTTCGCTTAAATAGAAGTTAGTATACTCGTTACAATCAAAATATGAGTTTCCTGAAATCCTAAATGCGCATATATGCATGTGAAATTCCAAGTGAATCGATTCGAATGATTTATTAATAGAAAATATGTCCCATTTTTTATATATTAGTCTTTGATCATTTCGCCGAGATTCTTTCGCCGATTCTCAGAAATCACTTTTTCTGCAGCAAAAATGTCGAAGCACTTATATTTTTTCGAGAAATTTACGATAACAAAGGACTTCTGATAAACTAGATTCCAGAAAACAAAATAAATAATCAAATAATATTAAGAATAAGACCGATGATATTAAACAAATATAAATATGAAAGAAAGCCTATATCGGTCACGGCGGATCTTGGTGCCTAATAATAATTATTTTGTGAAAATTCCTGCTCATGCAAACTGCGCGCCGCATATTCGTCGGCCTTGAAACACAGTCCTTACACGAAGCCGGAATAATTAATTCACATATTAAATTGACGAGCAATTTAATTTTTGATGCTCATTAGCATCTATAAGATTCCCCCATCCCCCCATTCCCCGAAAAAACTGTAAAGAACTTATTGCGAAAAATAACACCTCAACCAGGATTCGAACCTGGATCTCCCCCAACAATCCGTGTGGGCGTCCTACCAATTCGACTATCGAGGCATGTGGTGATATTTCTCGCAATAACAAATATAAGTTGCTTGAACGTCATATTTCAGGCGACGTATTTTAAACAAATGATATTAAGTTTGCATGAGCAGGAATTTTCACAAAATAATTATTATTAGGCACCAAGATCCGCCGTGACCGATATAGGCTTTCTTTCATATTTAAAATAAATAATATTCAAGTAATATTCATTTTAAAAAGAATTTAATTTAGCAGAATTTTCATTCAAGACGCATAAAAACTTTAACCTGTTAAAAATTGAAAGAGGATGACAAAGCACAAGCCCCTCGACAATTTCATCAAGGAAAAATTTCAATACAAAATTGGTTAAAGAATCTGCCATTAAAAATTAATTGAGTAGATGTAATGCTTCTTTGTATGATGATCAATTAATTCTATTATTAGCATAGTCATTAATTAGCATAACTATGTTACGCTAATAAATCATAGATAAAACGGTAAAAAATATAGCGTTGTGACAGATAACACACTTCGAACTGTTTTAACAGATGCAACCGCAACTGACGCATATCCACGAAGGTCACCCATCAATCATAATCCGGATATTTAATTAATTGGAAAATGTGGAACGCGAGACGCGTCGGAACACTCGTTTTAATTAGATTATCGCATTATGAGTTTCGGCTTATAGCAAGTAGCGAATCGTATTATGATGTTGGCATTGATTAAAGGAGAAATTAGCTGGTACCAGATTCCTCGATGCGCGAAAATAATTTTTCTGAATTACAACTACTTATCCTACGATCTTCTACATGTGGTATTATGGCTGAATATGTGAGCCTGGATGCTACGGTAGTAATTGAATCGTTAATCGTAAATCAATTCAAGCGAGTTGAAACGACACATGTCATGGAAACCACGGAAAATGTAAATGTCGGCGATCGTTAATCAAGATTAGTCGACGTGTCTTATGAATAATGATCTATTATATAGCTATTCCATTTGACAACCTCATTCTATAATATTATAAATATAAAAATATTAATTATAAATATTATAATATTAAAAATATGTAATTAATTATAGATATTATATTATAAATATAAAATTACATATAATATAACATAAATTTTCATTTCAATATATGTCCGTAATTGGATATTTATATTTAATTTTAGTATCAAATTTGATATTCCAATGTTTAATGGAATGGTAAACCCGATATTATCTTCAATAAAGCAACCAATCAGCTTTTAGCATATTACCAAAAACCTATTAATAGGAACAAAACTGATAATATTAGGTTCGCAGATATAAAATCGTAAAAAAAATTTGGAAAAAGCCAATGTGAGCCAACGCCGCTGTTAGGGCAAACAACAACTCTATTATTTAAAATTACAAAAGCAAATTACAAAGCAAAAACTCGCAAACGTTTCGACTCCGATTTGAGTCCTCCTCAGTGCGTACAATTAAAAAATGAAATGTTGAATGGAATGAAAGATCACGTCACCTCCACCAAGAGAAATACAAATATGTGATTAGTAAGAATTAAAGGATCCATTCAACATTTCATTCTTTAATTGTACGCACTGAGGACTCAAATCGGAGTCAAAACGTTTGCGAGTTTTTGCGTTGGCTCACATTGGTTGGTTCCAAATTTTTTTTACCTATTAATGGGCTTTTTTCTAACAACGCTTATTGATCGTCTACTAATTGGAGGTTTATTCATCGGCAACGAACATTATATTATTCTTATCATTCTATTATTTATTTTACAGAATATATATTTATTGATCTCCCAATTTTGTTCGAAAAACATTCACAACAATAAGTTATCAGTTGACAATGTGTATATATCGATTTCTACGAGCTAATCCGTAGATTAAGTATTAAATATTGCAGAAAGCAACGCCGAGTTAATTTAGAACTAATAAGTAACACATTTATTTTATCTCTGGAATTTCTGTTGTTTGATAAGTTAATAAAAATGATTATTCCTGCATGTAGATTTTTTATAGAATTTAAAAAATGCAGCAAGAAATATTTGAAATTTAGTGAATTTATTTCGCTAACTCAATCATATTTTTTTATTATATTATTATATGCATGAAATGTGAATGTGTGATCAACCTGCGATTAAATACTTTTGCTTTCTATTCAGCAATATGAAAAATGTTATACAATAATTAAAATTACATGAAAATAAAATTATCTCGTTGCTACTTACACTGGCAATGGGAGATTTAATAATATTGATTATCAATAATATGATTAACTTTAAATACCCGTCATTCTAATTCGCTGACGTTACTAACGTCAATGTTAATACCCGACCCACCGAGATGTTACCAACGGGTGTCGAGAGATATTAAATGGATCTAATGGATGCCAAAATGTTCTGCTCGTCTACGTTCCATCTGACACGCATGTGATATCGATTTTCCGAGGTACATGATTTTCGTTTCTCACTGGAGAACATACAGATGCGAAGCGACGTAGCAAATCAGAACACTAATTCCATCAAAGATTGATGACAAATTTTCCCATTGTGGCGTACTTAAGATAAATTCATTCTTTCACGCATTCATTCGCTTCTAGAGTAATAAATACTTGAACAATATTAAAAGTCGCATGCTCTCCTTTCAAAACATTGTACATACAAATTGAAAAAAAGTTTCATAAACGTCTTAATATTTAAAAATTTTTATATAAATAAAATTTTATATAAATAAAATCTTTTAATGTACAACATTATGACTGTTTTTAAGAATTTGAAAATTTTTTTAGGAGATAATTAAAAATTCCAAGGATCTAAATAAAATTCTAAATTAAATTTTAATAGAATTCAAAATTGAATTTACACTGACCATGTTTCGATTGCAATTTGAATTGCCAAGGTATTAATGTCAATAAAAATTAGGATACTTGCATGCTAGGTAAGAAGAAGCTAGAGCCCTAAACTTCTCAAACAATCTATCAACGGAGAATAGGTAATTTCCGGAGCATCGCGTATATCGTAGCGAAGGTATCGGGGTTAAGTGCGAGCAATCATCCAATAAAATTAAATGTTAAGAATCGCGTTTCATTGGTAGAGGTGCTCGACTCGATAAAATATTATAGCAAGTCCAAGTAGACCAGATGCTGGACATAAACAATGGCACTTCACGATTATGTTATCTAAACGAACGCACTATATGTAATTCAATTATACAAACGATAAAAAGCAGCTGCCACTATTTATTGCTCGTTTACACGCATTCGTATCAACATTAAGTTTTTTTAGAATCTTGAAAGTATGTCCAAAATAATAGAATCCTTGGAAATCCTAAAAGAGTTAACAAATCTAAACATTTGGAATCCTCAAAAGTCATGAAAATCTTGAAAGTTTTAGAATATTAAAACCACAAAATGCTCCATATAATATTTTCATCGTAATTAACTTTACTTTATATTTATGATAATTTTTTAAATATTTGAGTATAATATTTTAGTTCGATAAAAATTATGCAGTATATTAATTTACAGATGTAAAACTGAATGCCATCATTGAATGTTCTTATCATCTTTAAAACATAAAAAAACATTAAATATTTTGCAACTTTTAAAATTTCTATGGCTTTCGAAACTTTTAAGTTTTAAGATTTTCTTTAAATTATTAAATCTCACAAAATTTTCAAAATTTTAATCCAGTCCTTTTAACAATATTCCATAATCCAAAATTTTCATTATATATTAGAAATTATTTCAAGTTCTCAGTCTATCATTAGCACTTAAAAATTAGTTTATTAATCCAAAATATGTTCTCATTATAACGGACATAAATTTTGCCGGACGTGACATTAATCTTCCTCATAATTGATCTTTAGCGAGAAGTTTCCGCGTGGGAGCGAAAAGATTGAAGATGTACGGAGGGTCAAAGGGAAAACTACGAGCTACCGTCGACGCACCGGGAAAATGGCCGGAAGGTAGAACTAAACCAAAATTGATGATTCCACGGCGAGACGTCGATCTTCGTTATACCGCGCCTCCGTCTATGTCACGATCATATCTCTTTTATCGAAAACTTACATAAGCCATGTAGAAAAGTTAAATCTTCCCCTGGCCATGCACGAACACGCGAGTGCAATAAGAATGTAACCGCAGATATAGAATATGCCACCATGTTGTCGCTCCATCACTCTTTTTTCATCTCCGTTATTCGATGACTCAGCTGGGAGTTAAAAAACAAACGAAAACAGCAATAAAATTTAGCTGTCGTTCGAAAAAAATTTATGTCATGCGCTCACAATTTTATACGATACAGGATTGGCGCATACATATACCTACATCCCATATATATTTCGGTGTTTTTGACATATTTTCCTGTCGCTGAAAGGGAGATCTCGCTATAGAAGATACGTGTACGACCTTCTTTTATTTTCTGAACACGTAGACGCGCAGAAAAAATCTCTTTTACTTTATCAAAAGAGATTATCCTAGGACCGCACCTACATACATTCTTTATCCTTACTGCTTAGCCAGGGGTAGAGGGACAGATATACCAACTCGTGCGGAATTTTAGGAAAGCTTTGCAAATTATGCTTTTATATATTTTAACCCTCTATAACGCTATGTAACTCAGAAGTCACATATATCTATATTTTTTACGTGTCTTATTTCATTTCTTCATAACTGCATAATTTTGCTGTTGTACCATTTTTTAGTAACCCTGAAGTCTGTTTATAGCAACTTTTAATTCCTGCTTCTCATATCAGAATGAGTATTAGTTAAATTTGTTTACGAATAATAGCGATTGATACGTGTGAATATTGTTCCTCTTTTTCATTATTTCAATAAACAAAAAAGAATTACATAATAATTATAACAGTATGTATAATAATTTTTTTTCTTTCATTGTATCTAAGTAACAATTTTGTTGCTACTTTTATGCAATACAGTTTTGTGACTTTTTATGTCACATCAGGTTGTAATGTAAACAATATTAAAATATTAAAAAATTGAAAATTAATTGTTAGTTCACATTCCAACATCAATGTTTATTAATTACAGGTTATGTAATTTTTTTCAAACACGAAAAAAAATTGAGTTATAGAGGGTAAGAGTAAAGTATCTAAAAACGTAAAAAAAAAGAAAAAAGAAAAACCGTTTGCAGCCTTAATTGTTTTAAGACAAAATGTGAGAATCTTTTTGTGAGGTCGATGTCGACGAAACAAGTGATATTTATTGCCTTTCGAATCCGCGCAATCAAGGGACCCCAGTGATGATTTACAATCGATAAAGCGAATTATTGTCACACAGTAACGACAAGCAAATTAATCACCAAACCCTCCCGTAGCGCTTCCGACAGCGTCGTATTCGTTAAACGTGTTCGTATATATTATTCCATTTAACTTTATCCTTGCTAATAAAGTTCGAAAACTTTGGAAATATCCAATTTGCGCTGAGTACCCGTCCGGTTTTCCCATCGCGTTTCGTTGTCACTTTCCTGTTCCACGTCAGAGCTTATATTTAATTGTAAGCCCAATTGCACCAGTCGGTTAACGGTAACTCTTGTTAACTCAATTTGTACGTATTGCAAATGGCGACTGCGATCTAAAAAGAAACAGCGGAATAGTTAATCCAAGGTTAATTAACCCGGATTGTCGACGCAGGTCAGCCTTAAAGGCTAGATTGTTGTCGCACGCGAGGCAACGCGAGTTTCTCGATTTTGCGATAGGCCTTTTCCAACGACCGCTCCCCTCTTCGTTTCATTTTTCGCCAATAATGAGAACGATCGTTACACGCGGTCGTTCCGCGCGTCGAAAAGCCGCACGTGTCAATGTGCGCGTAAATACCCGCGCGAATGACAAATAGCTAACAGTCAAATTGCAGAGCCCGACAAATTTATCATTTGACGAAGACTTCCTTTTTGTAGACATATCAAGATACAATCCACGAGTTCTCCCTTCTGCGAATTAATCGCTCTCGGAAAGTCATTAATTACATGCGATGTGAAACTTCCTAGGTCGGTCGGAAGCGTTTAGCATAATCGCGCCAAGAATTCGTGGAATATACGTGACGAGTATCTTATCTTTAAATTTTTGGTCGAATATAAATGAGTTAAGAAATATAAAATATTAATTAGTCATTTGCTATGATAAATTCGTATAATAAATAATAATTGCGTTTCTAGATAGAATCTTACTCGAAGGTTTCTGAAATTATTTTTCTATAACAAGAAGATTTTTACTTGTACTAAATTTTTCTTCATCCTTCTCCTAGATAAACGCTTCAAAACGACGTGCATATAATAGTAAAAGATGAATTTATTTTTATTGTATTTATTTGAATAATTAAAATCGATCAATCTTTCCGTATGGATCTCCTGTTTAAAATTCTCTCCTTCCTCGGAAAAGTTTAAAAATAGAAGTATCCTATCTCTTCTATCGTGCATCATATTTCCTCTTTTGCCACGCGCGTGCACAGATTACATTATCAAAGATGACTACGAGCTGACGAACGCAAAATCGCGGCCTGTCCATCAGAGTTCTATTGAACTCGGTAGATAAGATCGACATCGTTGGAGCGCGACGAGGATCAAAGACGGGAAGCTTATAAAGAGTAAATGGGAAACCGCCGAGAGCACGAGGTAAGATAAACAAATAGCGATGCGTCAAGTGCTTCCGCGTGCACACGCGGAGCAGTTCCTCGAGTGGCCACATAAATTTAGAATCTGTGGTGGGATTCATCTTTATTTTCATTTGGAGCGAAACGTGCGGGGCTACGAGTCTCACGGCGCTTTACTGAAATGTCAAAAATAATGGTCCAGCATTTCGAAAAAAAACGAAGAAATGAAACGGAGGGAGAAATTTCAGCAATTTTCGACTATAAAAATGCATTTTTTCATCATTGTTCTCTGCTCTAATCGCTTTAATTTTATCATTTTCGGATTCAGCGATTTTACATGGAAATACATGATTTTCAGACAATCGCAAAATTTCATCTTGCACCGCGGTAGTGATGAAAAAACGGGTTTTTTTTACTTCGGAGTAAAAAACCGAGTAAAAACCAGTTTTTTACGGTAAAAAACGGTTTTTTACAAAACATTCTGAAAAAAAATATAGAATTATTTTTCTTGATATTCATCGTTCAATATCTACGTTATTTCGGTATTATTTTATATCTTTTGTCTTTATAACTTTAAATATCGAGGCGGAAACATCTTTGCGTTGTTGCACTGCCTAATAGCGAATTCGGACGCTTGCACTATAGTCAATAGCCACCGCCACTTCGTCATTACTCATTATACATTTGATTAAATATCGCTATCTTTACATTCTTTACATAGAAACCTTTCAAATGAATGCAAAAACTGAATTCTAGAATAATAATATGGCGTCAAATGTCCAAAGAAAATACATATCCGAGTAAAAAACTTTCAGGGTCGGAGTAAAAAATTGATTTTTACTGGGTTTTTTATTCTAAAATATATAAAATTCATTAATTTCGACCAAACTGGCAATCTTCATTTCATTGATTAGCACAACGTAATTGCTGTCACAATGTCATAATTTATTGAAGTGTTCTATATCAATATCCAAATGAATTGTATGCACTTGATAAGGACCGGAATCTCGGTTGAAACGTTGTGCTAACCAATGAAATAAAGATTGCCAGTTTGGTCGAAATTAATGAATTTTATATATTTTATTATCCACTGGCGAAGATAAGATTCAACTATTGTTTTTATTCTAAGTTTCTAGTTTTCTTCGGTACTTTTCATCTCTACACCGCGGCCGAAATAACAACAATAAACTTCAAATGTGCATAAATAACTTGATCTCGCAGAACGGAACGCACTTCTATACTAGATTTCGTCTCTACTTTCACGAACATATCGATTTTTTCGTGTGTGAAAAATAAATGATTTTTACACGATGTTATCTTTCTATATTCAATAATCAAAGATGTACATGTGCACAATAGTACAATTTTATATTTGACGTAATGTGAGTTACTGATATCACTGTACTTTTCTCATTCCGAATTATATATTAATTATATGTATATATATATATATATATCCGATTATTCTATACAACATTCAATTTTGATATTCGTTACTATGCACAATGTTTGCTTCGTATTTTATTATACCGTTAATATTGTACTACTCAAAGTAAGCTTTGTAATGCATATTTCCACGCCAATGCAAAGGAAATTAAGTTTATTTAATACAAAAGTCAATTCCATATATTGACGGTAACAACGGTAATGTCATAACAATAAACTTGCAGTTATTTTATTACGACGATAATGTGACTAAACAATAAAATCTGTCCCACATCGATGTATTTTTGCATTGTCAACATGATGCGGTGACCGCATAATGGAACAGACCGCTATAATAATTTGTTATTACTGGTACGCTCGGGAAAATGTGTGTAATAACCGTTGATTAGGTCGTCGGTTCTACTTGATTAATTTTATCGAAATTATCGAAATGAAGTTCAATCTCATCGCGTTGCATTTTCAGCTCCTTGTTCACTTACAGATAATATAAAATAATTATATTTGTTTGCAGTATTTTTCTAATATAAAAATTATATAATTTATACATCGCGCACTTTGGGAAAAAATTGTGTGCAAGAATCGGTTTATTGCATCAACGTTATATTAATGTAAAATACATTAGCGTTTAAGAAATTATATTAACTATCTTCGATGTAAGGGACATATCACCGTAAATATATTTTAATTGCATATTTTAGAGATTATTTAAAATTAAAAATTCCAATACGGAACGTGTCGAGGTCGCAAAAGTTTTCGAGTTATAAAAATTTCTTTTATTCCGCAACGAAATATTTAAATCTGACTTTTTTTACTGTGTTTTAAATAATATGAAATCAAGTTTCAAATAAATATATGAATGGATAGGTCTAAAAGATTAATCGCAATAAGAATAAATAAAATCAATAACCATTAGTGCGTCTTTTATTAAATAAATTTTTATTATAAGTGCGAACTGTTCAGAGAAAGATTTTTTCAATCTTATTTTTTAAATTATTTGAAACTATATTTATACTGTTTAACATCAAAGGCTAATTTTTATAAGACTTAATTTGAAATAAAAGCGCAGTTCTCGACGTTTTTTTCAAAAAATAATGTTTTGGCTTAATACATCTTTTATTATGATGCAAATATATTCTCATGTTTAATAAGAGTTGAAAATTGATACAGTCGTGTCTACATGCACTATAAAGCAAACAGACGCAATATAGTTAGAATCTGTTAAAACTAAATATTGATATCGCGTAAATTTCGTGCACTCAGGCTCGTTTGTGTACAGTAATATCAATCACTCAGGTGTTACCAATTCCATATTTCCAATACAAATAAAAAAATATATATATCATTTTTTAATTATAATCTATGCAATATAGAATTATATACACAGAAAATTTCGACCAATTGATCAATGCGATTGGTCTATTCTCTCTCCGTCCGAGATTTTGGACCGATTTCTAGCATCGTGTACCAGGCATAGCCAATCTACGGCCCGCGGAGCAGTTTCATCCGGCTCGCGACAATATTTTGAAAAAAAAAGTTAAAGAAAAAAACTATAAAACTATTTTTATTAAAATTTAAATTTAACATTAAAAACAGTTTAGTATTTCTTCTTGTAAAAAATAAAAAAATTTTAACATTTTTAAGACTGTTTCTTATAAAACATAAAAAAAATTTAACACATCCTGAATCCGAATACGGCCCGCGGAAAGTTTGAAAATTTTGAATGTGGCCCGCGAATCAAAAAAGGTTGGCCATGCCTGCTTTGTACAGTTAATGGATAAAGAAAGAATCTTCATTCGTGAATATTACAAAATAATAATTTGCAATTACCTCTTCGATCTCTACATCGAGTAAACAAATCACGCAAAATATCTTCGTTGCTAACCAGCGTCGACAGATTTACACGAGTTGGGAATCGCGGGAGTTAAGAAACCGCGCGGGAATGACTAATCGTAATAATCTCACAATCAGAAAGGAATGGGAGAGAGAGACGAGACGCTTTCGGCGTCTCTTAATATTTGTCACAATGTAATTCCGACGAGCAACGAGAAAACACGCGGAGCAGCTCGTGCCGCTACTACTCGAGTGTCGACGCTTGAATGATAGCGCGCCGACCTTGTGTACATAGCGCAACGGACGTGTGTATACGGCGCGGCCGACCTTGTTTACACAACGTGCTACACACCGTTAAAAGGCAAACGCCGTGTGCTAGTGAAATATCTCTGTAAAATATTTAACATATTAAATTCCGTAAAATATTCGCGATATTATAAAATACCACGTACGCCAAATATTCTGATTCTCACATTTTAAGTTAGATGAAAAGACTACTATCAATTAATGTTTCGTTTGTTATATACAATATATATAATATATATATTTATATTATATACATATGTATTATTAGGCAATATTATTATATACATATATTATATATTATATATATATATATATATATATATATATATATATATTTATATATAATATATATTTGCTATTATACATGTATTATTAATATTAAATATTAATTTCCATGAATATATTTCTTATCAAAACGAAAACTGGTTTCCTTCTTAATTAAACGTTAAGTCTAATTACACTTTTTCAAGTAGTATAATTAAGTAATTATTTAAATTGTTAATAAAGAAAGGATCTATAATTTGCGTTGAAATTTAAATTTATTAATAATTAGTAATTTGCTGTTAGCAATCAATATGGTGATATTGCTATGAAGTATGTAATGTTTAAATATAAGAAATGAAAAGATAAAAATCAGCTGAACAGTGGTAAAATCAATATCATCTGCGTTACGAAAATTAATAACGATATGAGCGTAAGCGTAGTTACAGACTTATAAAAAACTATTAGAGTAACCCCTCGACGTTTTCATGTTAAGATTTTAAATGTTTATTAATTTTTTAATTTTAGTACCTTCTATTAGTACTGTACCAAAGTACTGTACAATGCAATTGCGATTTTATTTCTGTAGAGATATAAAACATCCTGTACAGATATAAAACAGTAAAAAAGCACGCAGACAGAAGGCTAGAGAAATAATAGCCGATAGCGTAATTGCTAATTGTAAGTGAACAAGGTTTCAACGCAACAGGTCAATGTAGGCGCGAGTGTGATGCAAATAAAAAATCGTCATTACGAGCGATTATGTACAGAAGTTGTACTTGTCATCCCGATCGAGTAAGCGAACGCGAACAATAGTTATTTGTGTAACAAGTGCTGGAAGTTGACAATTGCACACGAGCGCGGAGAAGGCGAATGCGATCACCCGCACGAGTTTACAATTGTCAACTCGCACGTGTTACACACACTATTTTATATTACACGTGCGTGAAAAGTGGCCCATTACGCGCGTTTCTTGAAAAGAAACGCGCGGAATGGGCACTTTCCACGCACATGTTATATAAACATGATTGAATGAAAACGAGTTTGTTTCAATAAGCGCCACCAGTTCAGCGCGGCACGATTCGCGTTTGTGGAAGCAGGTTGTTCGTTCGTGTTCGTTCTCGCTCGTTTGCTTGATCTACATCCGGCTTGAGAAGCATGCATGCATTACTTACCTTCACGGGTATGCAGAACATGATCAACAGAAGATCGGCCGAGGCCAGACCACCCAGAAAAACATTCGTCGGTGTCGCCGGCAATGGCCTGAGCCGTGGACAAAGGGTCGAAGCGATGATAATGACATTCCCTGAAAGAAGTTACAATTCCTTGATCATAAAGAACCAACGACATTCTTCAGAAGCATCAAGAAGACCTTCCGCGATTATGGGATATTAAAAAAAAAACTAGAGATTTTAAATCCTTAATAACTTTCCTGACTAATGAAGAATCGAGCAATATCGCAATTGCGTCCGATAACTTACCGTTATCGGTAGTAAACTTAATATCGCGGATGGGCATTATTTTGTAATTATTCCGTGCAGATAATTGCGAACTTGTTTACGACGGTGGTTTTGTGAAAGTTAATTACTACGAGGAATAATTAAGTTTAAATGGATGTTTTATCGAGATCAATTTTGCATGTGTATAAAACAAACTATATCTTATATCGCGTTGTTAAATAAAAAATATTTATATAGATACACGGAAAAAACGATAAGGTTGCCACAACCACAATAATAGTAATATTTAGTACAGCCTTCTGTGGTTATCACATTTACATTGATGTGAAGGCAACTATATGCATTTGGTACAGCAAACATAGTGAATGTTGAGACAAACATATATAGATGCACTGCACAAAACGATATGAATGTGACAACCACAGGACGTGCTGTACCAAATATTACTATTATTGTGGTTGTGTAGCAACCTTATCGTTTTTTCCGTGTATATTTCTAAAAATATTTCAACGTGTGTATTATTTGTTTAAGTTATTTAATGGACAAAAACAGCATTGCTGTGATTAACTGATCAGAAAAATTTCGTCGTTGTCGACAAATATCTGTCCCCTTTCCTCTTTCCCCTTTAAAATTATAATGACATTATTACAGAAAATCGGAACGTGCCTGCCACTTGACCGCATACTTCAAATCCCGTTTGTCATCAACAATTATTAATTGTTATACATCAAACGAAATAATTGCCGCGCCTCGGGAAACCGGGAAACTGCGTTCGGTCGTGTGGATTAATGAAGGGTAATTCGAGATCTCTAGAGCCGTTCGGAAGTGGTTTGTATTATACTGGTAACTTGTACCATAACACGACGCCGCGTAATTAAGAGCCTATATATTAGGCTCTGCTGCACTTTATAAAGCGAAGCTGCTGCGGTTTCCGTGTGAGAAACAAGATTTGCCGTTCGCAAATACTAGAGACTCACTGCACCGCGTCTAATTCGCCTCTTTAAGACGAATTACGGTATTACTCCGCCTCTATTGGCGAGATGTTTACCATCCAATTAGCGATTTTGCGCAACTGGAATGTCTCGTCGGCAACACGCGACGATTTTTCTTCTCTCTGCGATCGCGATATACGATGTGACGAAAAATAAATCCACTCGGCAACAATTCTGTTATCCGTAATTCTCACCGTAATTACGGGTGCGGTTTAATGTAAAGCGTAGCATGTTATGTCGTGGTTTATACAGTGCAACTATAAATCACGAGCAAGAAAGCAAAGTCTTCTGTTTCTTTGAGAATGTACGCGCTATGTCTTGCGTTTTAATAATTCTTTCCTTTTCTACAAGATTTATCGCGTAATTAGCGATCTTGCAAAATAAAAATGTTTCATTAACATGATTCTTTTATAAGTCGCGAAAACATATCGATACTCCTCTCGCTCTCGTTCTCGCGTGAAAACAATTTGATAAGAGCACAATAATAATAGCCGGAAACCGATACTGAATCACATAAGCGCCTGTTTAATCATTCAAAGGAACTGTCGACAGTTAATTAAGTCAAAGATTACATAATCGTAATAAATATCCCATCCTAAGTATAGTAAAACCTAATGGCAATAACTGACTCGCGACAATTAATGTTTCAACGTACATTACAATATATGTTTTAAAATTATTATTATTAAATTATACACATTATTGCGAAATTCATCAAATTAATATTTTAATTTTAACAATGTCACTCTAGAAGAATGAATAAAATGTAATATACCACGTAATATAACATGTCATTAAAATGTATTTAATCAGGAACTTATACCATTTCGAGCGAATCTGTAGTGCTTCATTAAATCTTTTGCAAAATTTTAATGCTACAGAAATTACGATCAAATTACATTGTATTAGATACTATGGCGAAATTTCATCCAGATTTTCTTACGCATCATTAGTATTAGAAGTTTGGAAATTATTTAACTGGCATTCTGAGATTAACACAAGCAAAACTTTAAGGATTAGTTAAATTAGGTAAAATTGTTAGAAAGCTTGTTAAAATAGAGGTATTAAACGAACCCACAGCTTGCTTGAATCTCTATTGTGTAGTAGAAGTTAATCTACGCTTTGAAAGTAACGGTTTCTGCTGTGTTATGTTAAAGTTATACAATTCATGATAGTACAATTCCGTACATATTGTACCTCAGATTACATTATGTATCGAACAAACGCGACAAGAAGCTATATTATATTAATATTCATATAACATCAATATTCATGAAACAGTTTAAAGCATAGTTGGATTTCTAATTAGTTTACACGATCAATTAATTTAAGAAATTCGTCACGTGAAATAAATTTTACAAAGACAAGTCAATAAGTCAAATAAATTTATAAATTTCTAATATAAGATTAAAGTTGATCCACTTACATAATTATGTATGAAAATCTAACAGAAAAACCAACAAGAAATAACAAAATGTTAATTTTATATAAATATCTATTTAAAAAGAAATCAAAGGGGCTCAGTAGCAACTGAGCCGCAACCAACAACGTAGAACTATGTCAACTGTCACTATTTCTTGGCACTTTCTCTTTTAATTTGGTCATAACTTTTTTTTGAACGATAGGCAAATGAAAATGTTGGGTGGACAAACGTGGACAAATCGTGGACAAACGAATGCCACCTGAATTTTATACACATTTGCATTTTGGGGTTCTGATGTCAAATTTTTTAATTTCGTCATAACTTTTTTTGAACGATGGGCAAACGAAAATTTTGAGTGGACAATCGTATCCCGCTTAGAAATGAATGAAAAATTTTCATGGGGGTGCTGATGTCAAATTGGGAAAAAATTTTAATTCTGGTATGTCTGATTTTTATTGACTTATACATGCGCGAAAGTGTTAGACTTACCGATTAATCCGAGGAAGAAAGTCAAGGTGTAGACCACCAAGACAGGTGCCAGTTCCGCCCATTCGAAATGGCTGAAGGAATCGTTGATGTCGTAATCGGGAAAATCTGTCCCGTTGGTGCTGTTCGATGTCATCAGGACGTCATCCATTAACTCGTCAATGTCCGACATCACGGTGAGATTATCGAGGACCATTTTTGTCGAAAATTCTCTGTATCGTTACGTACTCGCGAACAACTCGTTATCGCGGCGCGGCTTTACGTCTTACTAGTGTTGCCACATTTTGAAAGGCAGTGCATGAAAACACGCAATACGTAATCGGAAGAAAGGAACCCGAGTAAAAGAACTATTTTTATATTTATGTTTGTCGTCATTCTTTGCACATTTCTATATGAAATTGGATCTTTAATTTCCAAAGGACATTTTTTTTCTTTTTAATGCAATCGTATAACAGGTATACGCGGGACTGCTCAACGAAAAGTAGGACACATGGCAGCCGTAAGTTTTACACACGACAGAGCTTTCATCCGAGCTTCCTGCCCAGGTACCTACACAAATTGTTTCGCTTGAGTTTCCTTGTCCTCATCCTAGCGCGATTCGTCGTCGCTAGAAAAAGCAAAGAGAAACCGTCAGCCCGCAATGAACATAATATTTTGTCTTTGTTCGATAAAACACTCGTGTAAGCGTGCTTTTACGAGTACATTTTATCTCTTTTTATACAAGATAATTCATTTTATTATTTGGAATGTTTTTTACAACTTTCAAAATAAAAGATATTAACTATTGGCTGGCGATGGCTGGATCACTCGAGATTTGATGGATATTCGTTAGTTTTTGAAGATATAATTCATACATCCCTTTTATAAGGATGTCAAAAATCAAACTTGAAAACTGCTTTTTTTCTGCTGTTTTATGTATCATATTTATATTACGCGAAGCGATTTTTTAATTATTTCATGAATAATTATTTCAAGAATGACCCAGCCACAGTCTTCCAAAGGGTACGTCTTCCAAGGGTTAAGCCTACCAAAAAATTGGTATAGAAAAATCTCGTACATTGAAAAATGTCAAAAAGAATTAATTAGAAAATATTGAAAAAATATATGAAACGCTAAATTTCTTTTGTTTAATTTTCTGGAACCGGGAAATCTTATGGGAATGAATTTGACGTAAACGTCCAATTTTTTATCAGCTATAATAAAGCGTGGGCTCCAAGTGCTAAATAAGCCTTTGTGCTAAAAGCTCGAATATAGATTCGGAGAAAGGCTCAATCAATAAAGATCAGCGGCAATTGTGTTCCTGGGAAAGGAAATAATTCGTTTCACTACCGGCGCGATAAACGGTCCCTTTAATGAAACTTCAGCTTTAGCTCGGCGTATCCGGAGGACTAATTGTAAGATCTGGACGGTGTCGCGTTTCGCACGCGAGCAAATTAATGATCATCTTCTGATCGATAATCGACACATGCCATTCGATTCGTAATGCAGCAAGTTGTAATGCAGCGAAATGCAGCCACTAAAATGCACCGCGGTCACGTATAATTTGCGCGCATAATTTCTCCGACACAATTAGACGGAAACGCGTATTTGCAATGATAACGTCAGAAGTACACTTCGAGGAGAAGCAATTTATTTCGCAAGACAGCCTCAATTAAAGCGGAACGCATATACTATCGTGCGTAAATTCAAGATTTCATACGAAAATGGAATTAGGTACCAAAGAGAAAGAAAAAAAAATAGAATCGAAGTTGAAAATATTGGAAGCTGCACTTAAATTGTGTGTCGTTTATCTTGATATAAATATCATCTATCTTGGAATCGCTATTAGATCTAACTCCAGTTTCCTTTCGGATCTTGAATTCAGAAACGTAACAATCCGAACAATTTATTTTTGATCTTGAGATAATAACTCATAGAATAATTTATATCGGAAGAAAAAGTTTTTTATCACAGATCATTTGAAGAAAATTTCAATGAGCTTACATGCAGTCACCAAAATTCAATTAGCATTCTAATACTATACAAATTAATCTAATACTATACAAATTTAATACTAACACAAATTTTTTATTTTTTATTCTTTATTTGATCTTTATGTATTAAAAAAAACATTTAAAACAGAAAGTGAGATGAAAATGAAATCGACTATTCCTATGTTATAGATAAAGTCTCAAAGTTTTACTTGCTTTACTTGCGCGTATGCGTACATACATACACACACATATACACGCACGCAAAGCGCACAAAACGTGAGGTATTGCCTGCGGAATAAGACTGATTGTCAAAGTACTCTCAAGTGACGCCTCAATAAATATTGCATTTCATTTAGCAGCGCGACCGCATATCTCGCGTCGGATGCTTCAAATGGAATAGTTTACGTGCTTTAAATACAGCTTCGTACGTAATAAACGTTTGCGTCAGGAAAACCACGTAATTCACGTGGTTTTCCTAACACGAACGTTTCCAATTCACTGCGTTCGACATTACACAAGCATCAAGCCCCGCTTACAGAAGAGCTTACTCGAACGCGATCGTACGAAGAATCGCGCCACAATCGTTGGATATTGAAAGCTATAGCGTCGAACATCGTCCATTTCGCTTTTGAAACTGCACATATTCGCTAATAATACTAAACAACATTTTATACTACATATTATTAACTTACACTCACAGTGCAGTATTTTGCGTATAATACAAAACGGGTATTTTCTTTTGTAAAAACCGCGTACAGGGTAAAATTATTTGATTATTACATAAAAATTTGCAACTCCGAGTTAAATAAATGAATAAATCAAATTCCATTGAAATATGTGATACGTACACTCTCTTCGATATTGTGAAAAAATATTTTCCTAAAAACTGCAAGAAAAAGTAACGTTTTTTAAATATTTTACTACCGCGCGTATAATTTTCATGTTCACGTATAATTAATAAGAAAAGAATTAATAAAAAAATATAAATATCAAATATTAAATAACAATCAGTACGCTGTAATATAATTATATTATAAAAAGGCAAAAAAGTAAAACGTTTGAAATTACTAAGGCAAAAAAGTAACAGGTTTTTAAATTAACACGGCGTATAGCTATTGCTTTAAGGTCGCCATTTGACACCTTTCCGGAAGACTGTTGGCATATCCGACGAGAGGCAGGGATTCCATTTCCGACGGAGAAAATCGAATTATCAAACACAGCGGCGCTGCAGCGCAGGATCGCAAATATATATTGCGGCCGCGTCCGTAATGTATTTCCCAAGCGAACGATATTGTACGAAAGGAAAACGAAAGAAAAATCATTTGAACATAATGACATAGTATACGGCAAGTTAACCTGCGGTCTCAAAGCACGTTTAACGGAGTTCGCTAACGATACAAAAAGACGCCTACGTATAAAACCAAACGTCGTACAAATGCTTTTTGCGCGGTTCTTCCAATCCGCAACTTTCAATCTGGGTACGTGTAGAACATTTTAAAAGTGGTACACAATATTGTCTACGGAAAGAAAAGAGGCAAGAGTTCCTCTTTACTTCCTTTTTCCGGCCTTGACACCGTGTAAAAAACTGTACAATGTATGATTCCTTCTGGTCACCGTCAAGACGGGAATTTGATATCGGAAGAGGCGAAACACGTAAATTTGATTATTAAAGTAGAAGAACTCTGTCGAGAAAAGAATTTCTGCCGTGGAAAAATCGACTCTGAATTCACCGTGGAGTTTGTGGTCGACGGGAAGCGTATGACTCATGGGATGCTACATCAGCGGGTACATTAACTGCGTCAACTACTACCATTCTACCAAATTCAATTTTAAAGCTTTCCACGACCGGCGTTCGAATTAAGCCCTTCTGGTCCTTCGCGTAGCACGGTTTTATTTCTCGCGGCTGCGGAAACGTGACGGAATAACGCGAGCAAAGTTCAGCAGAATGCCATCCGCCCACGCTAAACCGTATTCTCCAATCAATTAAATAACCATACATTCTCTAATGACTTGCGAAAAAATTTCCGATGCGCAAAAAAAGGTCGCAAAGTCAAACGCATTCCGATTTGAAGTAAATGAGATATTTTGCGACGGAACGAATAAATTGGTGCATGGCATTGTCAACCCCAAAACGAGATTCGCAAATATTAAGAATGATATCCATTTGTCGCATACCATCTAAGCTCTAAGTAAAATATCTCAACAATTTGCCCGCATATGACTGCACCAACATTTTAGTACTATAATATGCAAATAATATGATGCGACTACTGCAGAAATGACCTCGCAAAAAGCAGAATTCTGCGTAAAGAAAAATGTATATTTTGTTCCGCTAAATATTTCAAGCTTTTTTCATGTTTTCAAAATATTTAATATTTTTTAGAATTGACAAGAGAAATTGTTTTCAATTGCAGAAAAAAGCGCTGGATAAAGGGGATGCAAATAAAAGTTGCATAAGCAAAATGCATTTAAAACTTGTACATGTTATGTTCACAATTTTTTAATGGATCTATTCTATGTTAAAATTAAAGAATTGTATTAAAAATGATAATTATAAAACTGCATCAATTTTCTCAAAATAATTTTCTGTTTGTTTGTCAATTTTTATAACCTATTGTATATCATCTCAACTATCATGAATTATTGCAAGTGATTATAAATGCATGTACAAAATATTCTGATTGCATTAAATATAAAAATCCAATCATGTGCAAAATATCATGTGTGTGATATTTTGCACATATTGGTTAAAATTTAATATGCATGTAAAAGAAAGAGAGAGAGAGGGGAGAATAGCAAATGTTCTGCGAACAGCTGCACGTCAACAATCTGTGAGAGCGAGCACATTTTCGAATTTAGCGAAAATCAATCTTTCCATATCAACAAATATTATGTGCCAGTCGCAGTATTAAATTTTATATTGCTGAAAAATAATTTTATTTGTTTATATTTATCTCGTTGTACAATAGTAACCGTAAAAGCATACTTGATAGAATATAAGTCGCGATCACAATCGATTTTTGACAAATTTATTTCACATAAACATCAACGTCGCAATAAAGATGTCTGATCTCACAATTTATCTTGATATTAATGAAATATTTATTATAATGATACGTGACAGTATACGTGACAATAGATATGAGTTTCTAAAACAATATTTCATGCAATTGTTTATATTTTTACGTTTATATTTTTATTGATATCTTATACGTACGCACGAAACAACAATAATTTACATTGTTAACAGCATTATAATCAAAATCGCGTATGTGAAAAGTTACACTGAAAGAAAGGCTTGGTTATAAAAATCCAGGCTTGGTTTATGCTACCAAGTACCTTGGTGAAATAGTTTCAACTAAACGTATAATAAGTATTACAGTTGGCTTAACTAAACAAAATTTGCTCTTTTATAATTATTACAAATGTTTATAATTATTATACAAAATGTTTTGTTATTATTATTATAATCGGTAATAATAATCAAATACTTCAAAAAAAGTATTACTAAATGCATCTCACAAGTTTACCAAGAATCTTTTTTTCAGTGTAACATACTTGTACGGTACTCAAGATAATTATAATGAAACCGGAAAGGTGAAACTAACTACGAACGAAGGTATGAGCTTAGTGTTCAGTTTCCCTTGACAAATTGCTTCAGTGAATTACGTTTCTTAAATTACAGACAAACTGTAATGTGTTTGCTCACTTAATGAAATCTTCAAACTTTAATGAAGTGTCAAATAATTTGCTTTCGACCTTTTCTATTTTATTTTCTACAACTATATATAACTATATATAACTATATATAACAGTGTATAGAGATTTGCTTCATCTATGTTTCTATTGCAAAGCTGTTCGCATAAAACACGAAACGGAGGACTCCTATAATTGATGACTGCAAAAAGCAGAGCCGTTATTAAACATAAATCAGCGCGCAATGAATCAGAGAAAATGGTTCGTTCGACGAGAAGCGGGGAAACCAATAATGAAGGATTGAAGAAGCGTCGCGCACAATTAGCCGAGCTTTCTAATACAATCAGAGAAGCGTTATCGAAAAATCCCGCGACAATTCCGTTAGTGAGGTTCTACGTGCTCATCCTCGCCATTGGAATTAATCCACCGGTAACGAATCTCTACGTGAGAATTATATGAAATGATCAAATTATTAGTAGAACCTGTCCTTTGTGTCTAAAGAAACGTATGCGATTTTTTAAAATAAAACCTATTTCATATCAGATTGCAATCGAACAGCAATATTTGCTTCCACAGAAAAGTTTATGTTACATTCCTGCTTTATCTAGTTATCTTATTGTACTCTACTTGCAGCATTTTATTTACGTTGCAAGTGTTTCCGTTCTCTCGAAGGTAATGCTATATTTTCTGTCTCGCTAAGACGTCGAAAAAAGTCTGAAGCAAATCGAAACATATAGCGTCCTTTTTAATTAATTTTTAAGTAACTATGGAACACCACAGACGCGCGCGCCATTTATTTCCTAATACCATGTATTTTTTAATAGATTACACTGAAACAAACGTGATTAGAAATTTATTATTTAAAATTTTTTTATGATTTTCTTCAACAATAGAGATTTTTGCGTAAATGAATTAATCGCATAAATGCACAGATTGATATTTTGTCCATGATAACGGCAAATGTCATCGTTGATTAACGGCGCGAATCCCATCATACGTTCCAGTGACGATGATTTTAATTTAAGGCTGTCAACCACGCACGGTATTATAGATAATAGGCCGAGGTTTAAAAACTACATACACATACACGCGCGCGCGCGCGCGCGCGCGCACACGCACACACATATACAGTCTTTAAGGAGTTATAGGAGTCTAGCGAATCGAAAAGTAGGGTACTTTTCAATACCATACAAAATTTTTATTTAAAAGATAGACAGTATTTTTTGTTGAGACATCATATTTTAATAAAATTAAGAAGCAAAATTATATATAACAAAAATTGAAATAATAAAGGCGTCCTAAATAATCATTGCAGTCCATACGTGCCTGCATGGTAACCAAGATTTTAGCTTCAGTAAATTATTTGAGATAAAAAGTAAGTATTTTTTATTTTACACTTGTCACTTTCGATTTAGAGAGAGAATTTTTAAACATTTTATTTTTCGCAAAACTAGACACATCTAAACATGGAGATTGCGTTTTCTTGAAAAATGTCGTTCTTTCTTTGTTATAACTTAAAAAAAATTGAAAGTAGGACAAATCCTCCGTGAACCAATGCGGAATATTATTAAAAGTATTTAAAACTTCAAAATACTTTAAAACTTCAAATCGATTAAATTATCGTGACCACAATTTTCAAAAATAGTTTTGAGAAAAGCGTGTTTGAAGTCTTGGTTAGTGTAATTTTCAATAATTTACTTACAACTATTAATCTTATACCTAGCTCTATTTGTATGACTTTAAACCAGTAAAAGATGAAAAAAAGTTTGCGATTTTGTGAAATTTTTAAAGTCCTATATAACCCCTTAAATACACACATATCCATGTATATATATTTGAGCATAATACGGAAAGTAATTCGGCTCTCGTCGCGGTTATCTCGCCTCATCCCGTAACCTCGTCGGCCGACAAACTAACCGTTATTTCGGCCACGTTGATTTCTGTCATCGAGCGGCCGCCCCGGGCCAGCTGGCAATAGGCCCGCGCACCGTTTTATCCTTTTTCGCCACGTGCAATGGCGCAATCCGAACGGACACGTGGAGAGAAGCGAGCATTTTATTTTCGTGCGATTGTATGTCCTTGCCGATCATCGAGCAGCTATTTGTCCCGATGCGATACAGGGAAACGTGCGTACATGGTCTTTTCACGCGTTTTCGAATTCAGTTTCGATAAAGACTATAATCTATCGCACGAGTGCTCACTTCCGAAATGGATCCAGGAAGTGTCGCAGTCGACTCGAAGTTTAATAACTTTACACTTTCTCATATCTTCTCCTCTTGTTAAAGTAGAAGTAGATCTAACTTTGCGAAATTCCGGCGCATAAATCTTTCCTGGGGCCCAATTCTGTACACGCTTACCGACAGTCGTCGGTGTCGTTAACTAGCGACAGCCAATGAGAATTGCACTTTTCACCCAGGATTGTCTTTGCCATTGGCTGTCATTAGTTATAAAAAGGAAGCCTTGTTACGACTTTTACTTCCTCTAAATGATCAAGTTTGGTCATCTTCCCGGCAACATCGGCAATGCCGACGCATTGCCGCGCACCAGTTCGAAGACCTCACTAAATCATTCAATCGGTAGTAGCGACGCGGACGGGCGGTATGTACAAAGGGCAGGGTTCTGTAAACGTGTACAGAATTGGGCCCCTGAGTCGCGTATGTATTTGACAGAAATCTTTTTATCAATTGACAGAACGCTGCGTAGATTTAAACCCGTTAACTCCACTGGCTGCTCCAACGTCTTTAAACATAGATAAAAATCAATTTCTTACGCAAATATGATAATTCCAATGCTAACACGTATAAGATCACGTTTTTTCACGTGTTATTTTTTTACATTAGAAGTTGTAACGTCATTTTTCTAATATGCAAGCTGGATAATATTACGCTCTCTTGTTTTTCGTAGTTCAATTTCCTTGCATTTTTGGATTGACGTTACGAGACAAAAACAACGAAAAGAAATCGCCATATTAATATTAATATTAATCTCTTTGTAGTCGCAATCTCTATAAAGTCAGGCATAATTTAACTGGAAGAAAGAAATCCCTATACAAATATCTATTTTAGAAGATATTCGATTAATTTGCATCAGTCAACTGTTACGGGATGCAGCAGCAGCTTATCAAAGTCCTGCGGCGGAATATATTGAAAAACTGCGGCAAAAAGAGAAAAGATTTGCATGCAAATTGATCCACGCGTCTTTCTCGCGCTGATTCAACGGTATCTCGTGGTTACGTTTTTCATTCCGATTTGCGATTTGCAATTTATGTCGCACTATCCTCTTCCTCCGGCAGCAGCCGGACCAGATAAGCTTCGCTCATCGGCACCTGATCGTCGTTCGCGAGATACCCGCGGTAACGCCGGTAGCGTCGTGATTTATGTCCCTAAACAAGTAGCACGTGTCGGACATAAATTTGTATTTATAGGACGGAGCGCGTGAACGGCGCGCCGCGGCCTCGCGTGCAAGTACTCGTCTACGAAGACAATCGATTCACATTTAATGACGGAGAAAGGGGGAAGACATCGCTTGAAGTGGCCGGCCACTTCGCGAAATGCTAATTTTATTGTTTCGAGAAGGGCGACTTTGAAAGCGAGTCAATACCAAGAGAAAGGGCGTACTTTACAAAGATTCTAAAAATGGTACTCTGGGTCAGATTGGTTCATGTGTATAGGTTCCGATACTCGAATGTCTCATTTGCTTGAGTGGCTTATATTCGCCTGTTCACTGCTCGGTTATTCAGGACCTCGTTCCCCTTCAGATCATTTATCATTATAATATATTAGCTCTAACTTAATTCATTTAAATATATCGTTTTTTTGGCCTTTTCTTTCTTATATTGCTTTGCAAATACGAGCCATTATTCTTTATTGTGTAAATATATTAGCTCTAATAAACTTTGATACATATTTGGTAATAAATATATATCATCTCTAGGGATTTCATTGTTGCCATTTTATTGATTAAATTATCGTGTGATACATTATTTCGTTAATGTAACTAAAACTACTTGAGTCGGTCTCGTAAAAATTATAAAAATACCGACAGTTATTGACAGTTACATAGGTATTCTTAAAATAACTTGGAAAATTGCCTGTCACGTGTAGACAACTTTTGAGAAGAGTAAAAACGACTTTGACTCTATAGTGCAACAAACTCTAGAAATACCACGAGCGTGGTACGGCAATTCTTGAACTGACAAAGTCCAAGTTTCTTTCATTCAAACAACTAAAACCATTGTTAATCCTTTAATGCCCCCGGGAAATCCAGGAGCGGTAAGAGAAAAAGGACTACGGGATCTTTTTCAGATTCATGATTTTTTACCAAAAAAACATTGAAAAGTAATTGTTTATAACAATTTGTTTAAACAAATTCCTCAGAAATTTTCTCGTTTATTGTCGGCCATATTGGATCTGCTATTTTTAATTTTAAAAATCTGATACCAGATTTTTGATCAACAACTCCAAAAACCCTAAAAACCAACTTATCTGGATTTATTCCGTCTTAGAAGTTGGTGATTGAGCGACTAATATTTTTTACCCCAAAGTTCCATTTTTGCTTAAAATTTGACCCATTTTTTCATAATAAGAATTAAATGACATGCTTTATAATTTTTTTCCGAGTAGTGTTGACTCCCATAAATAAAATAAGCCAAGCCGCTTATCAAAAGGTTATTATTTGAAAAAGATATGAATTTTTTCGTAGGTGGGAGTCCCGGAGGCGCGAAAGAATTAAGAGGTACTAAATTTCTGATAATTTATTCAACAAACTTATTACTACCACTTGTAAATGTGTTAAAAGATGCGATGTGCCGACTGTTCATTTTTCAAATAAATAATCTGGAAGAAAAGTTTTTAGCAAGTTAATTCTTCTTTCCTCAAAAAAAGATTTCGAAAAGTATTATATGGAACGTATAGTAATACAATTAAAACTTCCTAATAGTTTTTAAAACAAATAGAATAATTCGTCAAGAAAATTAGTAAGTTTAAAAAAAAAGTAGAAAACAGTTATGACAAAATCAAATAAATATGGCGTAGCGTACAATTGCACGCTAGATACATTAAAATATTTAAATAAATTTAACAATAATCCTAAAAATCGTCCTTTTATATCGTTGACATAACGCGATATTTTATCTCTACAATAGTAATAATAATATTTCGAGAGGGTTGCAAAAATCCTTTGCAAAAAATTTATAAGCTGTATCATCATATCAAGTTCTTCCTTCAAAGATTTATTTTAAAACGAACCCGCACGCAACGACGCACACTCGCAACGAAAATGACATAAGATGATATTAATGTAGGATCAATTTCCAGGAAAGACCTTCCTGTCCTTTACCGCGAGATCGAAAACGACACGCCGGGGAGTATCCTTCGTTTGCCCTAATTTCGCTTCCTGTCGACCATGCCGGGGAGTGTGTCGCACCTATAGCTGCAAGTCGACTTATATTGGCGAACAAGTATCACATGCCCCATGTAAGCTCATGCACCTATTTATGGGATTGACATGAATAGCCCACTCGCAGCACACGTCTATCGGCAGAACGAAAATAAAAAAAAAATAGAAAACAGAAACCGGAAGAAAGAACAGATCGGAGTGGGAAGGCAGAAAAGTCGACGCGATCTTTCATAAGCGATGAAAATCTTGCGGCTGTCAATATCTGTCAGTTTACGCTAAAGTAAATAAGTTAAGAGAAAAATCGAGACAGAATAATTTATTTCGTGAATTGAATATGCGATCTTCCAAAGTAGAAACTGAATATTTGCGTATTAATTTTCTTCTAGCTAAACGAAAATTTTCAATCGAGAGAAATATTTCGTTCCATATTATTTGAATTTGGAAGCAAAAATTTCTTGTAATTTGCGAGATAATTATCGTCTATTAATATCATGTTGCGTGATAATGGCGATTTCCATTGACAAACTGAGCGTTAAAGAATCAGGCTCTAAGTGTTTTCTCAAGGTCTTGGCTATAATTGAACATTGTTACTCAAAATGCAAAACGAACTGTTTTCGTCATGCATAGTCATGTTCGAATAAACGTTGCATTTTTTATTTAAATTCTCTCAAAACCGTTTTCTAATGCGTCTTAAAATTTTTCTCTATCGTTTTTCCAACGTTTAAAAGTATTAACAATTATAAGTTTATTCGCAATAAAGAACTTGTAATTCGATTAATTTTAAATACAACTTCTTATCTCTTATTGTTTAGAACACTTTAGGATGTTTTAACGCGGACTACCTGGATTAATCTTAATATAGCAACACAATATAGAGGGATTCTACAATAAATCTTCCATACGCAAATACAATTTATAATTTTATAATAATAAAAATCTTAAAAAAGATAGGAGGAGAAAATATTATTAAAATAATTCCTATGAAGTAAGAGTTAATGGAAATTTTCAACTGTTATATAATTGTTAATACTTTCAAACATAAGGAAAATTACAAAATGATAAAAACGTATGAAAGCTGAAGACTGTGCAATTGTAGCAACAAAGTTTCCATGGAATTTATTATATGGCCAAGTTAGCAACTCGACGGCAATGTAAAGAGTGAACATTATTATGATTTGTTGTCTCTACGTAACGATGTACTTGAATCTCGTACTATATGATCCTTGTCCTTACTCTGCGAATTTTTTACGTCCATTTTTTTTCAGAAAATAGCCCATAACTATCTGATGTCGCCGTGGAAAATATTACGACGAAACGAGCTAGACAAAGTCAACGTTAAAGATTTTTTCTAAGGAAGCGCTTTCATCTTAGTTTGTTGTACGTAGCTCAGACAGTTTAAGTCAAAAGTGTATTAAAATATGACGAAGACTTGGGAATTCTGCAATTGGAGAACAGCCGAATGAGGGATGCTAACTTAGATCTATTCTTGACCATCTCGCCGCGACGCGACGTGCCGGGTATCACACCATGGGCGCCCTTACAACTTTTTTCAAGGGGGGGCAAAGTGTAAAACTTAGGATTGCCAAACGAATATTTCTTTAAATAATATTTTTTAAAGAAATATTTATGCAGATTTTTATTTTTAATTGTATAAATTTTAAACAAAAAATTATCTGGTTGTCAATAAAATCATTCTAAATTGAAAAAATTAAAATCCAGGGGGAGCATATGCCCCTCCTTGCCCCCCCTCATGGGCGCCCCTGTATCACACCCGTTTACCATGTCACTCCGGCAATTCGTGTCCCTTCTAAATAAATGTTATTAACCACTTAATCCAATCCATCTAATCCACTAAGCCAATTTAAACCGATTTCCGCGATGTGTTTTTTTTTACTACGACGTTCATCCTCGGACGGGTAAGTCATTCACGGCAGGTGAAAAGTCTCCTCGGACAATTAGCGAAATTGAAAATAAAACGAGAGGTTACAAGAAATTAGAGTGATGTTACGACTTAAATGCGGAATGGGGAAAAACACGAAATTTTCGAGTTTCATTAAGCGGCTACAATGCGCTCCATTTTATTAAGAGGCCAAGAGGCAAGAGGTGAATCAACCGTCTTGAAGACGGACGGAAGGAACAACAATGAAGCTGCGAGCTAAATGAGAGCCGGAGAGCTTCGAAATGATCCCGATAGAACCCTTTCAACTTTACGAAGCGGATCTAAAGTGCTCTCGAATTTCGAACAAAGCAAGATGGATTAAGTAGCAGCTCTGTCTACGGCTCACAGGCGTTTGATATTCATAGATATATTCTCGACGAACAGTCTAGTTCTCTTGATTGCCGAAATGTTTATCCACTTGGTATTTATTGAAAAGCACCGTTTGATTCCCTGAAAAACACGTATTTAATATTTGTCGAGCTTAATACTTTATCACTTGGTACTGATCGTTTAACTTTTCGAGTAGCACATATATTTAACATCTATCGAATCTAAAATTTATCGTCGAGGCGTACCCTTGCTAGCGCTCGCGATACGAAATTCTTCCTTCGTTACAGATAACGTTCCTTTTCGCGATATCTCGCAACCGTTAAAATATTGAGTTATGCAAATAACAATGAGGCAAACACTTGTAGGTGGAGGCAGAAGCGATCGTTTGGACGTAAAAGTACGAAGCGAAAATACACTCTACATTTCGTACATACAATTCGCGAACCTTTTCCCAAGATCCTATTGCGTATTCTATTATATTTTTCTCGGTAAATAACGGCAAAAGAACCTTCGTTTCAGACGTATATAACCCGTTATTCCCCGCCGCAGTGTGCTCAAATTCAGATTTCATGAGTCGCGCACAATGAAATTCACCCGTCCCGATTAATCTTCGATGCGTTCGCTCCGAATAGACTCAGAATATATATACATATACATATATATATATATATATATATATATATACACGCTTTATATCGCGATTCTGCATTTTACCCAGAAAAATGAATCCCTCCGCGCGAGCCAAGTTGCAAGGAGGTAAACACGTCGAGGAAGATGAACGAACGACGATCCGTTTGGCAATCAATCCGAACTACCGAATTTTCCCGCTGAAGGAACAGCGTATGTTGAAATGATACATATCATTTAGAAATATAGAACATACAAACTGCTTGGAAAAAAACCTTATTAACGCATTCGCAGTCGCTAACATAATAATACGTTTGTTTTGTAAACTATAGCTGGTTGCCATTGACATAGTCGTACTTCTTTTTACACTTTCTTCTTGTTCAGCATGTCTTGCCAGACGTTTTATGACCCTTTCTCGTGACAAGATACTCTCGGTGGTTTGCCATTGCCTTTCGAGAAAAAGCAATGGCACTTTTACACATTAAATTCAAATTAATCAAAATGAGTTATTTTTATAAGTCATTATTTTATTTTTTAATGAATTATTTTTTCAAATAACAAATAATAAAAAATATTAAAAATTTATTTTAATTTTAACATTCTCCAAGTTTACGATTTGTCATATTTTCTGTTTCAATTTGTAAATTTCCTTTAATTTCAAGTAATTACAAACACGATATTTTAAAGCAAATTTTATAATTTTTATTCTTATTTTAATAACAAAACTCTACGGCAATCAGCTATAGATTTAAATTTATTATATCCGGCTTCCAGATTTAAAAAGATAAAAAAATTATCCCGCTGCGAAGGTGTGAACGGAAGGAAGATTTCGAGAAAGACGCGCTAAGGATATCCCAACCAAGTATTCCGCTTCAACAATCAAGGAACCTCTTTTAACATATAACAACGCAAAAATTTGTTTTTAATCAAAAGAGGCATAATTTAATATTCTAACCCATTTTCGTAATCACGGACGAGAATATTAACTTCGTTAAGAGAAGCTCGAGATAGGCGCGCGTTAACTAAGCCCATTACGGAAACTACGGCGCGAATTATGGGAGAATGTTCACGGATGTCGATCACTTGAAACGCAGAAAAACTTTGAGAGATTTGCGGAATCGGGAATCAACAGGTACGCGTGATACGAAAATTCAATGAGATAAGGGTATAACACGATAAAACTTCGCATTCGTCGTGGAAAGGAAGATTTGTGGCATTAAAAATAAAGTACCCGTGGAACCCCCCGAAAAACAGAAAGTTCACGACTTGAAAAATGTATGAGATCACGAAGATATAAGTTCCGGAAGTGGAAGAGAGGTCTCGATCGAAAATTTATTTGGTCAACACGAGTATTATCTGAAGGTTGCCTTCCGACGCGTGTATCCCATCGGAATATTTTGTATTCTGTATGTGGGGAACTTAGAAGTTACTCTGTGCAAAGCTAGAAACGGGACAAATCGTTTTTAAAAAATCGCTCCAGGAACGTTCCAAACTTCAACCAGCTAGTATTATGCTAAAGAGATGCTAATAAAATCAACACAAAAAATGATATTATCATTATGGCATATCGTCCAGTATAAATGTTTTATTCATCACGAGCGATCGCATTATTTCATTGTATAGTTTCGGGGCACATGAAGGTATGCTAACGACGCACTGTAAACAGTATCGGAAGTCAGCTCGCGTATTAATTACAGCCGCGTGTGTCCGTCGGTCGAAGAATGAAGAATTCGGTTAAAAGGAAGGCAGCCTACCTTCACTTCCGGTCGAAGTCGCCTCGTCGTCGCTCGTCGGTGAACCGTCACATTTAACTCGCCGTCGTCTATTTCACGCGAAGCGGAACCACACGTCCAATTTCTCGCCGGCGACTTCGCGACGTGTTTCGCGAATTCCGGAGCGCGACGACGTTCCGACTCGCCGCACGTCGGACGTGCGGGGGAGAGCGATCGCGATCGCGTCGGGCGCAAAGACGGAAGGGGGAAGTTCACTTCCGCGTGTCGCGCGAGAAAATTGGTCCGGCCGCGGGCGGGGTGACACGACTCATCTAGGCGCCGATTGTAAACTGAAAACGGAGCGCGCGGCGCGCCGCACGGAACGAACGAACTGCCCGCCAAGCCGAGCGCCGGCGGACGCGCCCGAGAAAGCCCGAGGAAAAGCCGCGAAAAGTCGCCGACGACGCGCGACGCCGTGAAGCGCGTCGATTGTCGAAGGTGACCGGTCGTCGACGATATTTTGCTCGAAATTCGTATCGCCCACTTTTTAATAAACAACGAGCGACGGCTTAAACCTTTTGATTGTTACTCAGGGCGATGACTTTGACATCATATGTCAAAGTCATTGAAATCGGTGAGGTCGCCCCTAAAATAAATAATTACCTACGTGCGTAAATTTTGAAAACCTGTCGTAATTGGTTGTTAAAAAATATAGCTTCAGGTATAGATGCGATTCGATTTTGTAGAAATTTAAATATTGTACGTTTACGTGTAAAATATCTTTGCATGTTTGTCCCCGTTAATATTTTTGGCTTCAGCATCGAAAAATACCGACAGGCTACAAAATGGTTCATGTTTATGCAAAGTGCACTTATTCTACCGCTGCATTTCTTGCTTCTATAACCATATCTTGATAGTTGCGGTGGAAATTAACCCGTCGACCCATTGTTCCGAAATATCATTACTAAGATAATTATCGATTGCATTCCAGATAATTAGTAATTATTACGAAAAGTATAATCGACCCAGCTAATTACAATACGATGCCCAATACGTGCGCATACCTGGCTATTGTCCGACGTAATTGCGCTTCGACGATCCGAGGAAAGGAATTTGAAACATGGCGTCTCGTCGATTCCCTCCGCGGCGCGGCGCACAGAAGCGGATCATCGATACCGAAATCGTGAGATCGACGCATAATGACGATCGCACGCGGTGCTTACGCGTGTTTCGCGGTGATGGATCGCGAAGAACGATCGCGGTAAACTTTGGCACGGTAATCACGTTTGGACAGGTAATGATTGCGAGTAGAGAAATCGCGAGAAACACGGAGCGCGATTCGAACGCGATTCACCGCGGCACGTTTCGCGACGACACAATTCAAAAAACAGTACTACATGTCACGTTTGGCTTCTGTTTCCCAGTCTAGTCGCCAAGAGAGCGTTAAGGCCCCCGCACAGACTTTTGCATAACGCATAGCGCATAATGCATAAGGAAATCAGCCAATCAGAATCCTTTATTTTCATCCCAAGATGGCTGATTTCATCCCAAGATTGGCTGATTTCCTTATGCATCATGCGTTATGCGTTATGCAAAAGTCTGTGCGGAGGCCTTTAGTGAACGATAAATTGTCGCAATTTCATTCTTCTGTTCCTGCAGAAGTGACTGATCTCGGATCCGCAGTCATTTGGACTTATTGTTAGCGAACCCACGGATCCGAGCTCGATATATACTGCGGACATTCGCATACATTTATATATACATCGTACATTCCCATACAGCACAGAACATTGCAGCAACATTTCGGCAATATTGCCATGTTACTGCAATATTTTGGCAATATTGCAATATGTTACTGCAATGTTGCTGCAATGTTCTGTGCTGTATGGGTTTATTTCAGTAAGAAATGACAGGTCGGAAAGACGACTATTAGACGTCTATTAGACGACATAGACGTCTGATAGTCGATTTTTTGACCTGTTTTCCGACCTCATTTCTCACTGGGATATCACACGTTTGGTGACTGATAATTTTATAAACTTTTGAGGAAGAAATGGAAGCAAGATACCCATGTAGCACAACAGCGCCTGAAAAGCGTTTTGAAAGTGCTACTGCAGGTGCAGGAATTCAGCGCTTTTTTAGCGCTTTAAAAGCATATTACCGCTTTAAAAGCGCTTTGAAAATCCACTATAAAAAGCGTTTATAAGCGC
>NJRP01000094.1:404697-441639 GCA_003063835.1 Aphaenogaster floridana | reverse complement strand
TTGGCTACCGTGCCGCGCGTAACGCGTCAACGCGTCCTGTGTGCAGTCGCCCTATGGATTGGGATTGGGATTGATTTGGAATTTGACCAATCAAAGATAAGTTCACTGAACTTGTTATTGGTTTTCTTCCTTCCGATTGGTCAAATTTCAATCCAATCCCAATCCCAATCCATAGTCTGATACGGGCTTTTTGTGTGTTCGGGCCCTTAAGTTCCTGTGAATCCTCTTGTATCTCAACTTAGGTCGCTCGCGAGATGGCGCACGTAGTGCAACGTCCGCGGCCGCGAGAGGGACGGCGCGTCGCGATCGCGAGCCCGTCCGCCGTCGGCAGTGAAAAATGGCCGGAGCCAGCGACTGGTTTAGCATCGGTAGCACGGTGCTCTGTAAAACTTGCCATGAGAAGGAGATAGAGGGTGAGGTGTTGGCGTTTGATCCACAGACCAAAATGCTGATACTAAGTATCCTTTTCTCGGTGGCGACAACAATAACAACGGCGACGACGACGGCAACGGCGGCGGGAGGGGGGTCCGCGTGCGCTTCCGCCGCGCGGGGACGCAGTGTAAATAGCGGGCGTCGTTGCGACGGCGACTCGCGCCGCGTGTTAACGTCAAGTCCCCTCGCGATCCGGCGTCGCGAATACGACGACGTTCGCCGTCCGCGTCGCGCTACTCAACCGAGACGAGCGTGACGACTCGGTCGCGCGCGATTCAGGTTAGTTTCGTTCCGCCACCGTCAACCATGCTGGTTCTACCTGCCTGCCTGTCCACCCGCCCGCCCCCATCGTGCAGGCAGGTTTTGTTGTCGGTCGCGTTTCGTGGTCCGTCGTTGACGTGGTGCTCGTGATCCGCGGCATTTCCTGAGTTTTCCGGCCGATTTTAGGAGCACGTGACCGCATGCTCGTCGTCGACGGTCAATTTCACTCGGTGCACTGATTATCTGGCTTGTGTACGGTTTTCGATCGCCGATTAGTTGTATTAGTGATATAACATCGATCATTATTGACTCCGACGGTATTAAATGTCTTAATGTATATTGGAGCATCCTTCTATTGGTGAACAGAAAATTTGCAAACCTGTGATAAATAATCTATGAGAGAGAGAGAGAGAGAGAGAGAGATACAAGTTTATTATAAAAGTTATATTTATAGGAATAGATATTTTAAAATGCTCCAATACTCTAGAATTTAATAGTTTCTCAGTTATTGTTTTATCATAAATCAGTTGCCTAAATTTGTAGAAATTCATCGAGACGAATTATGAAAATCAACATTTATTTGTTATATATCCGAAAGAATAGTTTTCCTTAATAACTTTTTAGAATCTCCATCGTCAAGTGGGAGATCCTCGTTAAACGATATACATATAGTAAATTTATCCCTCGTGTCCAATGTTCAAGTGACACGAGAAGTTAGTCCTACTACCAGCGAACCACCACAGAGCCTTAATTTACAAAGGCTAAACACAAGAGTCCGCAATCAGATTGATGAGAAAAGGAGACTGGTAATGGCTCTGCAGGCCGGAGTATCTCCAGAGGGACAGAAGCTCTTTATCGCTATCTCAAAGACTATTCAAGATATTACGTGGAATGGAGCTAATATTGTTGTATTTAATAATGTCACTATTAGACCACCGTACAAAGTGGACAATGTTCATGGAAACACAGAATCTGGTGCATATAGACATGTAAAAAAAGTGGTACGTATTAATGAAATGTTTAAATAAACGATCTTATATATGCGATACACCAGCGTATTTCTTAATTTATTAGTTGCTTTAAATTCGTTTTTCTAATGATGAGTTTTTTAACAATGGAACGCAAATTTAAAGCATTCGTCCAACAACAAAATAAGGATGAACTTTTTAATTGAAATCTTTCTAAAGAAATTTAAATTCAATTGGTATTTTATTTTTTCAGTTTCCTTGTTAAATATATATATAATATAAATATAAAACATAAAAGTTAGAAATGAAAACATTTTAAATAAAGGACATATGATCATTTCTGATTTATCTTTTTATTGCATTTATATCGTCTATCTTGTATTTATACATTCCATTTGTCTCAACCATAGGTTGAGAAACACATTAAGGATACATTACAAGCGCAGCAACAACGGGATCAACAGCAACCACAGACACAGAAGGGCGCTGAACTGCAATAAGAGTCCAACAAGGCACTACATCATCAAGGTTGCTAGCATATTTTTGAAGAAGTTCCAATGTTTGACAAGAAGAAAGAATTAACAGGATACCGAAAAATAGCCCGACTGCTGAATAATTTAGATAAGCCTATCGCGGATAATCGGCGTCTTCGAGCAAGCTCCAGTCATTTGTTCGAATGGAAAAAGAGAAAAAGAAAAATCGCAAAAATAAGAGCGCAGATTCAACACGGAAATTTCACATCGACTTTAATCCGAGTATTGTTAACAGTATCGCATGTGCAGCATTTTATAAATACAATCAGACGTACAATTCGTAAAATTATTAGTAACCAGCCTAAAAAAAAAACTACGGAAAAACGAACGAATCGACTAATACAATCTGTTACGTATCTGTTATACTACTGGCACTACGTACGCAATGTCGCCAGAATGTGTGCTGTAGTTCAAGTATCGTTTAACGATCGGTTATCGACAAGCACAAACGTATTATTATTTTAGCGTGATTTGAGATCGATTTCCCTTTCTAAACGAGAGCCCTCGCGTCCATGAGACACGGTGTACACGATTCAAGCCCGTATGAAGCGGTCCAAGCTTTCAGAACACAGCTTTCAAAATCCAAAGGCGAACGCGTCGCGCGAAAGTAGGATAAAACGCACAGTTGCCGACTACCTGGAGAGCGCATCGTGAATAATCTCAATCTGTGTAATTCTCGGCAATAAATCAATTTACTATCCGCGGTATCGTGGCAATATGTTGTCGCAACAGGAGGAACATCTCGCGACGTTCCATCGAATATGAAAAATGTAATATATTGTAAATTGTGATTGCATTGTCGAAACGAATTAACGCACGAAGGCGAGTCTCGACGCATCGCTTTCGAGATAAAATGAGCATTCTTGTCTTGCGTTTTGCCATTTTAACGCGTTTTCTATGAAAAGTAGGAGAACTTCCTGCGTAGGAAGCGCATCAACAATCTGTGCCTCTTATCCTAGTTTCACCGAATCGCGCACGATTGATTTGAATGACGATCCCGTTCCCATTTCGAAACTCGCTCGTCGCGAGTGAATCCGCGTTATTCCTAGCGGCACAGTGAACCTTTCGTATCAATCGACAGGAAAGAAATCTCGAACATCCGCGATTCGTCGCGTATGTACGCGGCACGGGACGCCTTCGAGATCGATGTTTCGGCGAACCCCTCGCGCAGAGCCGAAGCACTGTCGAGAATGTAATTTAAGAAGAGCGGAGCTCTCGGTTCTCACGAGGTTCGTCCGACGAGAACCCGCGAGAAACGGTACCGTCCTCGGGAACCGTGATCGGACTCGTCCCGTGCCAGTTTACCATTCGAATGGAAAGACAGTGAGAGTGAGAAAGCAGGCGTGGGAGATTGTAAGAAGAGTTACACGAAGGAAAAGACATAAATAAATGTAATATAAATTCTGTAGCTCTGGGATCTCTCTCTTTCTCTCTCTTTGCGCCGCTTGCGGTCGCCTTTCCCTTAGCGAGCGATCGACGGATCGTATCGTCTCGCGACTATCTAGCTTAACAGTAACGAGGTTTTTGCCGTTTCTAGACGGAAACCACGACTACGAAGTGCGACTACGGAGTACAGCTAGCTGCTGGATGCTCGGAGTTCACTCCGCATTCTCATCCGCTTCCTCGATCGTTTGCGAAACGTCACCCGTCGACTTCACGCTCGCGGACAGGTCGTGCGTCACGCGGGCGATCCGGGCGGCGGCCTTGAACTTGATCGCGGCCCGATGCTTCTCGGTCTTCTTCTTCCACTGAAACAGAAAGCCAACGCCAAGTCATAACAAATGGAATAATTAACTGAAAGGGCGGACGTAAAAGAACGAGATTCGTATCTTTTAATTTGCGCGCGGTTTTCGCAGTTTTAGCTGCGCATGCGCAATTCATTGGCGTTCTATGCGCCATAATTAGACCTTGCACTTCACGCAGGTCTGATAATGGCTGCGTTCAGCAGAAAAAGCAGCTTTGAAACTGTTGTAAGATTCTTTAGGTTTGTTCGCGTCACCTGCTCCAACTTGCTCTATTCACTCCAATGCACTCCAATACGTTGATTCCGGTCATTCCGGTGACGCCAACCAATTAGAGTGCATTGGAGTGAGTAAGAGCATGTTGGGGCATGGCGACGCGAACAAATCTTTTAATATAATTGGTTTATACACTTAGATCCAGAAGAAACCAAGGGCACAAGAACCAATTATATTAAAGAATTTTACAACAGTTGCAAAGCTGCTTTTTCTGCTGAACGCAGCCAATGGTCGCGTTCAGCAGACCAAGGCTGCGGTCCACTTGATGCTACAAATGCTTCGAAGCGTTCAATTGACCAATCAGAATAAAGAATTCTATTAATTGACCAATCAAAGAATGCTTCAAAGCATTTGTAGCAACAAGTGGACCGCAGCCCAAGCCGCTCAGTAGCAATCGAACGTGATTGGCTCTTACTTTTAGAACCAACCAATCAACGCAGAGTGTCGATAAGACGAACTCAACAGTTGTCTGCTGAACGCGCCTAATGATACACTGGAAGAGAGAAAAAAAAGATATTCAGCGAAGGAAGCAAGAAAGGTGATAGGGAAAGAAGCAGGGAAGAGACAGGAAAAAAGCTTTTGCATCTAAAAATAGATCTGATGTATAATTAAGAAATAGATCTAATAAGTATATAATTAATGCTGAAAAAGAAAGAAGGATGAAGAAAAGTCCAAGATGTTGTGTTTTAACTAAACTCTTTGATTCTTTCTTAGAATCGGCTTAAGGCTGGGTCTACAATACCTCCAGTCTAGAAAGGGTATAATATCGATACTCTTCAATTATCTCCAGGCCCATTACTACGTTTACGCGAGGCGTTACTTATGTAGTAACTTACTCAAATTATCGTAACTTACGATAATTCACTCCGCGTAAACGGGTTTAAATCGTTTACGCAGTGAATTATCGATAATTTGAGTAAGTTACTACAGAAGTAACACTCGCGTAAACGTAGTACATGGCACCCCTTTGGGTGCGTTCAGATTCCTCACCCGAGTGCCCTCGGGTATCGTTTTATCCTTGTTTAACATTCAGTAAACAACAAGGATAAAATGATACCTGGGGACACCCGGGTGGGAAATCTGAACGCAGCCTTTGGTGGTCCCGAAAATTTGCCCAGAGTTAACGGTCTAGTCTAGTATCTCGTCGGTGCTTGTAGTCATCACAGTTGTCTATAGTTCGCGCAAGCGCAGCTTTCATTTTCATTACGTTTTCGCACGAGGAGTATAGAACTATAGAACAGTAGAGTGCAGTACAGAATATCGTGTGTGAGAGCACGGCAAGAATCGTGTATACGTTTGCTCGGTTATTGCTATTAATTGCTACATTCATTGGTTTGTTTTTGCCGCCGCATCGTCACTCGTCAAAGAGGACAGGTCTTCATCATGTTAACGAAGAAAGAGGAATCTTATTCTTATGGGAATGCATGACTTTACACCGACAAGGTAAATTACGCGGAACATGGGCCGCACGTGCGCGAGCACACCGAAGGACTAATCAACGTGAAAAAACAATGTGAATGTTTGTTGTGATTTATCGTAGGTCGCACGAAGGACGCGACGGGTGAGGCCGGAACTGTCGGGAAAACCAAAAAGCCGACGGCGACGTACGCGGTTAATTCCGTCGGCGATCATCGGCGACGATTGTTTTAATCGCGATCGACAACATCTCGCGTAAGACTCGACGTTTCTCACACCTACATTTATCAGCCTCGGCCTTTTGGGCGCGCACTTTCGCTGCGATAATGAACCTAACCTAACACAACCTAACTTCAGCGCACATGTAAACACGGGCATCGGCACGCTCGGAGAGAATTTTAATGAATACGTCATAGTAAAAACATGAAATTAGGAATTGTATAACATTGTTTAACACGTTGAGTGTCGCGTGGGCCATCAATGGCCCACATTGTACTTTCCGTTCAGGCCGTTTGCGTATATTGTATGATACCTCTTTTTGATAATTATGACTTTTATAGTCATAAATATTATTATTTTATATATCTTATAAAAATATATAACACACACACAAATAGGGTAACGTGGATCATCGGTGGCCTACACGACGTGAATGGAAAGTCATGTGAAATTAGTGCAGCACTCAATGTGTTAATATTGGGTCTGTTTTTTATACCTGAACTGGCTGCACTAGTTCAGAGTTTATCTTTTTCCTTCCAATATGGAGTAAAAAAAGATAAACTCTGAACTAGGGCCAGTTGTTCCAACTTCTTGGTAAGCTAACTAACAGTTAAATCATATGTTTATCTTTGTCTAATTTGAAGGAGAAACAAAGAGACATATGATTTAACTATTAGTTAGCTTACCAAGAAATTGGAACAACCGGCCTGTAGTGCAGCCAGTTTAACTATAAAGAACAAACCTATCACATTCACCAAACTTCAACATATCTATCTTTTCACTTTAAGTGCAGCGAATGTATACTAGAATTTGGCGACAGAGAACAAATCTTACATTTCTTCCTTACCTGCTCGTCGCGAGACGGTACGTTGGCAAGGTATTCCCTCATCTCGAGTTTCTTAGGGTCAGCTATTGCCAATACCGACACACAGCCGTCGACTGTCCCCAAAATGATGCTCTTGCCATCGTATGTACTGTCGATGGCACTTAATTCGGCCTGCACTCTGTAATTGGATATCATCTCACAGTCCGAAGATCTGTGAAGTAAATTTTATGCACATGTATACGATGTATTCTAAACGTACTGAGTCAGTATATAGACACAAATAAGATTTAAAGTCACGAAGTAACTTCTTATGATTTTATAGATTAATTAGCTTAATTAGCCACGAATATATACTTGCCTGAAGACTCTGATAGTTTTTCGACCGCTATGATAGTACAACACGTACTCGTCCGTACGATTAAACATTGATATAACAGTAAACACGCCTTCAGCTACCTTGGGTATATACGTTTTCACGCTTGTACCTTTCTTTAATTCTATGAGTTCAAGACCACCTCTAAAATACATATTTAGTCGCTTTGTAATACAATGCGTAATTAAAAATATGTTTGAACAACATCTGCTCACCTGCTAGGTGCATACAAGGTGTACTTGCCATCCTTGCTGATATTTCCACTCCATTTTGGAATTGTACGTATAAACTTTTTCTTATTAATGTCAAGAATTGTACCTTTATCGGAACCAATGATACCTATCCATTGTGGTTTGTTAGGCATTGGTGTAATGCATACAATATCCTGTTAACATAAATTTTTTAGCAGCATCACTTTATTACTTTGGCTCGAATCTCGCAAAAAAATTCATCTCCATTTAAATTATGTTTAAACATTGTCTCGCCATAATAATAATTCTTATAAGCGAGCTCATTACCTTGAATCCAGGCAACTTTATAGGTATTTTGCTGATCAGCGCTCCTGTTTTCGCGCTATAAATTATAATGCAATCCCTGTTGCCCTTGTCAGCCGCTGGTACCGCCAGAAAAGCATCGTCCGATGTTATCACAACTTGTCGGAAGGGTGTACCGGTATTACTTCTTACGGGATACTCCAAAGAGAATATTGTTCTACCATCTAATACGAAATATGTATTTATATATATTATCTTTTTAAAGATATTTAAAGATATATATACGAAATTGTCGAGAATTTCCCTACCAGGAATACTTCTCATGACAAGAGTCGCCGTAGTTCGCACGTTTTCCACCCCCGTAGGATTATTGGGCCTCGAAACGGCTATGAACTTTGACGAGTTCTCTATCAGCGTTAATTGCTTGACGCTCTTCTGTTCCTCCTTGAACAATACTTGCTCCGTAATTCTGTTCCAAATGAGAACATTGCCTGATTCCGTCGACACAATATACCTGAAATGAGAATTACTCTTGATTCTATTAAGTCAATTTTTCGGTTCAATTCCATTATACACTACGATAAAAAAATTTCAATCACAATTTGGCAGAATTAAATTGGATGAAATTAACTTACTTGCTATCTTGCGTGATGCAAGCATGTGTAACAATTGCTCCTAGCGGACTATCGGCTAGTTTCGATATCAATCTACCCGTCAGCAAATCCCAAACACCCACGCAATCTCTCGTAACCGTAACGGCCAAGTTGCCCTCCTCGGCTAGGCTGTTTTACAATGCATAGAATGAGTCACGCAATTTATACTTTTTTTTTACAGGATTACCTTAACATGTCTATCTGCAGTTCGTGCCTGTCGATGACGTGAACTTGCTCGAAAATATTGTTGATGTTCCACACCTTGACGCTTCTATCAATACTCGACGTTACAACGCTATTCCAATTTCCAACAGTCAATGCTTCCAGTTGAATGATCCTCGCGAAGTGCGCGTCCAATATCTTTACCAAATCAGATGTCTCCAGCGACCAAACGTATAAATTTTTCCTAAGAAGGACGATTTAAGCTCATGTAACTCTATTCTTTTTTAATTTATAGTGTTCGAAAATACATGTGTGGCATTTATTCAACAAGGGCAATATTTCCTGCTAGAAACTGAAAAGACTTCCTCTACCAAAATGCAACGCTACAATCCTGTCTTCCAATTTTCAGAATTTTAACTTTGAATTTCTTTATAACTCTAAGTCAAGCTCTTGCTACATTACGGTTAACGGAATAAGTTTTCATCACTTTGAATTCTTAAAATGTAACTTATCTCTACCCTCTCTTTTTTTATTTATAACTCAAAAATTGTTCGTATCTCGACATGTTTGTTTTGAGATAAAATTATTTATTAAAAGATTAGATTTGATATGAAATATCGGTGACAAATGCCTATTATTGAACACTCTGTGGTTTCCTTAATTCATTTTCTTTCGCCATCTGCAAGGATTCAAGCTAAAAAGACGGAAATAGCTTACAGATAACGCGCACCTTACACCAGCAACAGCGTAATTCTTGGTGCCGCTGACCATGACGGAGTTCGAACACAACATTCGCGTATTGATGTTCCTAACTCCGTTTGGTAACATTAAAACATGCGCGTCGCTTTTACTTTCCAGAAACCACACGATGAACCCGTTCCCGGTTGTCGCTAATAGCATTTCCTCCTCTCTGTCCAACTTCAGCTGTAACAGATACTCCACGTCGTCATTGTACGCCCGCGGCATGTCGAAAACTTTTTCCCAGTAAGATGAGGTCTCATCGCTTCTGTACTTCGTGATTCTATAATTGTCCTTACTCGTACATGCGTACAAAGTACCTTTGTCTTTGGTCATGACCAGAGCACTAAAAAAAAATCCATTATAACAGTCTTCTATTATTGTGATCTTCCAATATAACCGCTGATAATAACAGTCCTATCTTTCTACCTATGAAACTGAAACCGATCCAATGATGTCTTCTTCCTGTAAGTGTGCAAAAGCATACGCGTGTCGTCGAGGCTCCCCGACCAGAATATAATTCTGTAGAGATCTAGATTTGTGTATTCCACATCTATGAAAAAATGTAAGAATGAGAATCACCCAGCGTAAAAAGTATACGTACAGGGTGCAAATCATCTACTTCTTACACAGAATCGGCCATTTGTTAGAATCTTCAGGGTTGCTATGAGTGTCAAGCAGGTTTCCCCGCAGGTCGAATCTGCACCAGCCTAATCTCCCATAAATAAAGGCGTACTGATTCATCAGATGCACACCGTACACTGCATCCTCGTTTGGTAAAGGATTATTGATGACGACAAATTCGCTTGTCAGGGTATTCAAAACGACAGTCTACGGAAAATCATACGTCTTGAGAAATATCCTTCAATTAATTCGAAGCTGATCTTTTCTCAGCAAAAACGTAGGAACACTGAGAGATTCTAAATTAATAAAGGACTTCTCATAAACTAAGTTTTGGACATACAAATAAGGAACAAAATTCATATAAGTTTAAATCGAAAAAAAACTTTATCTCTTTACTTTCTCGACAATCTAAATAATTTCTTAGAATTAATTAGATGAGTTTGTTGCACCTGATAGTTTGTTGTAAAAGCCGCAGCGTATCTGTTGTCGGGGCTTAAGACCAATTGTTGCATTATACCCTCCACGCCGGGACTGACGTCCCTCGTCATATCGCTGGTACTCAGATCCCAAGTGATAAATTTATTGGATACTGATACTATGTAGCGAAAATCCGACGTTAAGCAAAATCCGAATACCGCGAACTGATGGCCTTCCAATGAGTACTAGAAAGCAATATCGTGATTGAGAGATATCTCACAAGTCAATTATACGCAGCTTTTCGCAGAAGATGAGAGATTTTTGCTTTTGATATGTTGTATGAATATAATATGTATTTTTTAATGCAATTTATTCGAAAAAGCAGCAAATAATTTTCTTAACGTATACAACTAAAGTACTAAATTAAATAATTTGCTATATAAATGAATATATACAATAGATTACTTTCAATGGTCCACCAGGTGTGTGCAGACAGTGATAGAGGGGAAGCAAGGCACAATTCTTGACGCCGTCATGATCGCATGCTCGGAGCAACATTCTCACATTAACATTTGCACCGATCTCCGGTAACAATCGACCGATTAATTGAGGCGCGAGCATGTCAGGATGATTTCCCAGAATCGCACCACCTAGTCTTAGAGCATCAGCGACTAACATGAGTTCTCTGGAAAGATTAAGAATATTAAATAACAGTATCTACGAGTCATCTATAGGATATCTGAAAGACTTGAAATGTCTACAAAATTGGGACGTCCAAAAGCTGGAATGTTTGATAAATTAGAATATTGTTAAACTTTTGCGTTGTCCGAGAAAGTATCCAGTCTCTTTGACTTACCTGACCAAACTTTGGTTGTCGACAAAGTTGCACGCGTCTTCGAAATCAGAAAGCACAGCTTGTAAGGGACAAGAGCTTAGCTTAGCGTGCAGCCACTCGTAATTGAATAAAACGTTTTCGAAGAGATCCTTAAAGCGCCGTGCTCTTATCAGGTGAAATGGTAATTCGCCAAACTTCAATTGTAAAACAAAGAGTAGATATCTTTTTAGCATTCGTCTTTATTATGGCATTTTTCGTATTTACCTTTCGTAAATTGTATCTCGAGATAGTTCCCTCCTTTGAGTAAAACGCGAGTGGTTGCTCTGGTACTTTTCTGTCCGCCACACCTTCCTTGTCTTGTAAATTGAATCTGTAAATTGTAATATGTGAAACTTATTATTATTTCTTTAATAGATAGCAAAATTAACTTTTCGGCTGTCCCTTTGGAGTCAATTTTTTAATATAATATATTGTATATATTTCCAGATTAAACCATTAACATTTTATTATCTTAGAAAAATAGAAAGATAAAACTCTGTATAGTCTATGAGTTATTTTTCTGCTGCCTCTGTCATGGAATAACGTTGATCGATTTAAACTCGAGACGTTATCATAACAATCTACTGTATTTACCGATGCCTCTGTATCTCAGTGTACTTGAAAGGTTTCGGTTTGCCGCCGCCCCAAATTCCTAGATAATAGTCCGCGATCATCGAATGAAAATACATCGCCATGTTCATGTTCTTGAAGTATCGTTCCTTGGCTGTATCCCTGAATTGCCTGTGGTACCAGTTCATGACGCTCACACCGTCCGCTTCTCTTTCGCTCAGGTAATTAGGCAGATCGTTCCGTATTCTGGTCCAGAGCAGAGGCGGGATGCGTCTCACCGGCGGCAGATGGTACTGATAGACGTCATCGAGAACTTTGTCATCCAGGGAGATCAGATCTTCGAGCTCAGATTCCGACAACCCAGACTTTGCGGCCGTGATGTAGGCCAGGGCGTGGAAGACCAGGATCTTGCCATGCTGCTTCTCGATCCTCTCGAATAGCATCATTATGCTGTCCATCACCGTGCTGGCCAGATGCGTGTCCGCTGGTTTCGTGTAGCTACGCCACCGACAAATCTCCGCGAACACGAGCTTCACAAAGATCGGCAGGGAACACTTTGATATAGCGTTCGCCACTAGACGCCATTGGTAATTATTCAGATCCCTCCTGGATGTTTTCATCCACATTCTGCAAGAATTGTGAATAACATACAAGATGTTTTAAAATAAAGGGGGGGGAAGGATGTTCAGGAAGTTAAGGACAATATTCTTTCATCAATTTGCAACGAATTCTTTTCTTAGCAACTCTAATAATATCAGTGATCATTTCTTCACCTTATCACGTCCGTAGCCAAATCCTCGCCCAAAGCAGTTACCTCGATGAAGCTTTCTTCGGTGTCTATCATCCTACGCAGCAATTGATAATCTCTCGAAATCACCGGATTCGATTCCTCCGCTGCGCAGGATAAAATCATCTGAAACATACACGTATATATTAGTTGAAGTTTTTTTCCTACACGACCGAAATTTAAGCTTTCTCTTAAAAGCTTTTTCTTTCGTAATTCACTTTCTTTTGCTATACTATTTAACTGTATAATGACTGCATTCACATTTACCTTACAATTTGCTGGTAGCCTCGTAGGCAGCCACGACAATTTATTACCCTGTACACCTGTGAGCTGATCGACACTATCCAGAAACAGTAGAATGGGCTGTTGGGTATTGGCTAAGGTCAGCAAATATTTGAAGTAGGCTGTGAGCGGTACCAGGTCGTCCGGAATTTCTTCAAATGACAATCCATAATTGTACGAAATCTGAGAACAGCAATAGAAATGTTTTATTGTTATCTTTTAAAGTGGAGAGAGGTATAAGTAACACTCACTTGTTGACAGATTGAGATCAACGTGGGCGTAAGCGCACTGCTGTCCGGGGTAGTGCCGAGAAATCGAATTATACTGATGGGTTTCTTACCAATTAGCCAGGTGCTGCTCGTCAAACCCGCGCTCTTCGCCAGTAGGGAAGTCTTGCCGCATCCTCCTTCCCCGTACAGCACCAATGGCTTATCGCTGTCGCCTAGCATGTAATTTTTTATCCTCTCCAGTGTGTCTTCGCGTCCGTAAAATACCTGTGACGAATGCGAGTGTACAAAGTAATTTGCGAAAGATCGGAATCAAAAATAGCAATATTTATTAAAAATTTCAAGTCATACTGCCTAATCGATATTTGATCGTGGTTAATGTCGGAAATATTTCATTTTTAATATAACTTTAACTTGTTAGTTTAAAATGAATAATATGTATATATAAAATTTAAATACAAAAGAAGTGTAGATATTAGATTTGTCATATACCTTTCATTAATAACATCTATTAATTAAGATAATCTTATCATTATTTTCAGTACGCTTTTTTGGAGATTAATAGTCCCTTTCTCTTTAAACTTTGCTTTTAACTTTATTTAAAACAATAACAAACTATTTAAATTAATTTAAATTACTTTACACGTTATATTTCGGCCAGATTTAGAATTTTGATAAATTTCTACCTTTACGGAGTTATTACAGGCGTGCAGGTGTTGCAAAATCTCGGTTATTATTTGCCCCTGCGCGGAATTGTCTTCCTTTCTCATAGCACGGTCTACGAGCTTTACTATATTTCTGTAAAAGTGAGTGATGAAGTGCTGAAGATATTCGCCGTGAGTTTCAGGATCCAGACCCTCTCTCCCTATCCATTCCACTGTGTACCTGCGTAAACCATCGCACGATTACAGTAATCACAACAATTGCTTATCTCGAGTATTTCCGGGGAAGTAAGAGGTACCTCTGCAGATTTGTACTCTCAATCTTATTCGGTAGCCGTTCGTCTCTGAGATCGGCCAACAATTTCGAGGCTTCGTTGTCCAAACTTCTGTTAGCTATATCCAGAAACAGACTGGCCTTCCTCAGATTTTGGAGATTAATATTGTTTATGTATCGCACATATGCCAGGCAATGATTTTTCGTATTTTTAACATTCAGCACACCGTTAATCACTTCTCGTTCGGTCACTGTTTCAGAATTAACGATTATTAGGATTTTACATTGCAATACAATACGACACTAAATGTCATTCGAAAAAATATCTCGGTCTTAATGCACAAAAAATAATTTTTATTTCATATGTAACATCGTTCATTTTGCACCAAAAACATAACTCAAAAGACAAAGTTTTCCAGAAAATGAAGAATTTGCGTGTCTTAAATCATTAAAATTTTGTAATATTGTTTTTAAATGTGATTTAAATATAACTGCTTATAGACGATTAAAAATATCATTAGTTCTTCATTCGATGTATTGAATTCTCACCTACTAAAAAAATTTTTTGCAAACAACTCAAAAATGACAATTTTTTAGTTATGTTACTATTGTAGCAAATGAACAATATGTTTAGTATCTTAAAGATTGTATGAAAAATTATTTTTATTAACAGAGATAAGATTTATTATTTTTTATTATTATTTTATTAGTATTGGCACTAAGATTGAGCTATTTTTTTATAAAACATTTATTAGATTTCTCTTACACACCGGACATGAAATAATTATGCATCGTATCCTTGTCGAATTTCCCGGAATTAAATAAGGATTGTGCACCTTTTCTGAACAATTTTTGCATTTTGCACATGGTGTCCCACCAAATTGCCTGATCTTCTTGTTGCAATTTGGGAATTCTCTTAAAAATGCACAAACAAAAAGATATAATTATAAAAAAGAAATAATTGCGTAATAATTAAAAAGCGCTATATTAGATGAATTGATTGTTAAACGCAGCTGAAAACTATTTACTTTATTATTAAAGTTTTTAAGGATAGATGAGATCGGTTGTAATATACTTGTAGGCGGCACAGCATTGCTATCCTTCTTGTACCATCTGTCTAAAACACTGACATCCATTCCTTGACCCTCCAATTCTGTTCTTAACATCTCTAGTTCCGAACTGAGAACATATGTTGGTATAGGACGGTATCCATATTTCTGTCCAAGGAATACCTGCGTGTACGAAGATGTTTATTGTATTTGTTTTTTCTAAAAACTAAAACGCGCTTGATAGTCTTAATCTCAAGGTTTGAAAATGATTTGACTTTCTACTGCTCAATTAGAAGACTGCGTATAATTCTGAAGTTATAAACTCATCTTGATGCTACGAAATCTAGATTTATTAGTTATCGAAAATTTTTCTCTCGACAAATAGTTTCGGCAAAGGAGAGTTAAACCGTTTAAATGCAAATTTACTGACAACGAAATTGGGTCCCATGGACAATCTCTGACAATTTTCTATTTCTCTCATACACAGCTCTGTAGTCATATGATCGTCGGTGGCTTCATCACGTACACCCCATCTCATATCAACCACCTGCGAAAAGGGATTTAACCATCATTACGTAAGGGAAATTTTAATTTCTATTTATAACAATGCAATATTTTAGTTTATATCATTATTAATCAGAAAATTGATCAGATAAATAAAATACAGTGATAGCAATTTATGCTACTACTGGTTTTGTCGACTGCTATTAAGTCTATTTAATTGTATAACATATACATGATCTCAATTTAATTATCAAGTTTGCTCGATCCCTATCAAGGATTAACATGAAAAGGTTGAATCATATATGTATATTGCCGGTGCCTGGCACCGTGAAAATCAATTTCTCTATCTAAGATGTATAACTCATGTTTTACTATGTATATATCAATTTGCTAAATATCTTGCTTGTCTCAACGTACCATATTATTTTCTCTCTTACGAGATAAAAGTCCTACCTGAAACTCTAAACCGTGTTTTTCTCTGCAATAATCCTTGAGTTTAGGATAGCACTGAGCCATCAAAGTATTTCTTTCCATTGTTGTATCTGAAATATAATCAAATATATAGTCATTCCTATTTTACATTGCAATTTGACATTTTATACTGCTTTTATATTTTCTTCCAAACTTTTTAACATTAAATTATATTTTTTATCACTTTTATTTTACTATCTCCTGTTGCAACTGGTAATAGCTTACCAGTAAAGGTCGAGCTCGTAAATATCCGCACAATTTTTGAACTGACAGGCGGTAAGGATTTTAAAGATCCCGAAAAGATTGAATCAATCGTTGTTTCGTCCATGTTTTGTCTCCTAATGCGCTTTGATTTCTGTATTAAAATTTAAATCAGTCGAATCGCATCTTATCGCTTGCAGCAATGCTAGCAAACTGAAACCTGCACTGCGTTTCCAGTGTCTTATACATCTACAATAAAAGTATAGTATCTTATGAGCTACATAGAACTTGTAACACATCTTCGTTCGAATGTTCTGCATCACAGAATTCTTATATTATCTACTATAGTTTACATGATATTATCATACCTTATATTATTACAAAATTCCGCAAATTACACAGAACACACACATATTCTCTTTTTAAAATATAATTATACATTGTACGAATGAAAACAGGATTTTAATATACTGGTGGCAAAGTGCAGGTTGCTAAGGCTTGTTTACACAATATAGAACCATTGATTTTAAGACATGTATATATTCCTTTAGATAACTCAACATTTGTGTCAAATAAATATTTATTATATTAGACGAACCATTTTAATATATCTAACTGATTAATATAAACTTATTAATATAAAGTGTGCCTTATATTAACGAACAGTATAAAATAATTGCTTTAAATGTCGTAAGAAAAATCGTAAGAATATAGAAGAGAAGTACTTTATGTAGCAATTTATGTTTTAGTTTTAAGTCAAATTTTCTTACATATCTCTACATATATTGAATATTTAATTTTCAGATCTTCTAATGGACTGTTTATAGTATTTAACAAGGATTTTTAATAACGATCAAAATGGCACCCGATCCAGTAACACAAATGAACAAATATCGTTCATATGTGACCATGCTAGCTGATCCAGTTTCAAAAGATGAATTGAAACTGAAGGCAGCTCAAGAATTATCAGAAAATTTTGAGGTATAAAAATTGTCATACAAATATCAAGATTATGCAGCACATAATAGTCCTTGATTAATCTTTTGAAGGAAATGATATGTATTTAATTATATTATGTTAATTATAATAATGTATTTAATTAATTGTAGATCATTATGTGTTCATCGCAATATCCGGGATTTCTCGATCATATGATGAAGATCTTTCTGAAGATATTGCAAGAGGGAGAGCCGCACTTTATATCGGAATACAATATCCAACAAGTTAGAAAACTAATTCTGGAAATGATACATAGACTACCAAGCAATGAATACTTGCGCCCGTATGTCAGGCAAATCCTGACTCTTATATTTAAATTATTAGAGACAGACAATGAAGAAAACGTACTGGTGTGTTTACGCATTATAATTGATCTTCATAAGCAATATAAACCAACATTTAATCCAGAAGTGAGTAATATTCTCTTTTTTAATAATTTTAATAATTCATTATCTTCATGTATGTATGCATGTATTAATTTATTTTGAGTTCACTTCATATTCCTTTATTCACATCTTTCAAACTCCAATCTTTCAACCTTTTATAAACCGTAATATACACGGGAAGATTTGAACCCGAGATCTGCTGATTACGAGGCAACTGCTCTCACATGGAGCCATTTATTTGACATATTCCTAAAATATTATTGCTTTAATCATTTCTTCTTTTCTATTTATAGATTCAATATTTCCTTCAATTTGTCAAATCGGTGTATAGCGAGTTACCAAAAAATTTGTCAAAAATATTTGAACCCCGTCCTCCTCTACGTGTGAAAGATCTGTCAGAAATTAACATAGAAGCCCTATTGAAGGAAACGTTCACGATTACAGCGATACAAAGCGAAAAGAAAACTGCTGATGGTACTGTCGTGACAGTAAGTATATTGCTACGTTTATTTATTTGATACCAAACTTAGTATTCCATTGTGTAATTCATATATAGAGCATGATAATTGAAAATACGCAATATAGATGAACGAAAAAAAAGAAATGAAATTAATTAGGACATGTCTTATTATTTTTAGTACAATTTGATACCGAAAGCAGTGCTGTCCCTCAAGGTGCTTCAAGAATTACCAATAATTGTAGTTCTATTGAATCAATTATACAAACAGAACGTACATCAAGACGTATCGGATTTTGTTCCAATTGTGATAACGACCATATCGCTCCAACCTAGTCTTCAGCATCGTATGTCTCCCGGATTCAATAAGGAGGTTTTCGTTGACTTTATGGGAGCGCAAGTTAAAACGCTTTCATTCCTTGCATATGTGATAAGATTATATCAAGACTTAATATCTCAAAACAGCACGATGTTAGTCAAAGGCATACTAGGCTTATTTACTCTCTGTCCGATGGAAGTAGCTCACTTACGCAAAGAACTCGTAATAGCTTCGCGTCACATACTCGCTACGGATTTACGAAATCATTTTATTCCGCACATGGAAATCTTCTTTAACGAGGATATTTTTATTGGCCATGGTTGGACTGCTCACGAGGCCTTGAGACCTCTAGCTTACTCCACGCTCGCTGATTTAGTTCATCATGTTAGACTTCAGTTGCCCCTCAGTGATGTGTCCAGAGCGGTGCATTTGTATGGTAAAAATTTGCTTGATCAGACTTTACCCACAGCTGTTCAGATGGTCTCTTGTAAGTTATTAATGAACTTGGTAGATACAGTCAGGCAAAGATCTGATGCCGAGAACAGTACTCAGGGACGCGAACTATTGATACGTATATTGTTGGTTTTTGTTTTGAAATTTAAAACTATCGCCAAGATCTATATTCCAATTCTACGAAACAAAGCGAAGCAGTTACGACCTGCTGTAGCAGACAATACGGCTGAGGATACAAAACCGTGTATCGACGTGAATGAGGATAAAGAGCCGCCAAAATCAAAATTTGGTTTTCCAACATCACAAGCGATGAGTTACAACGTGGCGGACTATAGGAACCTGGTGAAGAGTCTCGTGCATGGTGCTAAAGCTATAACATCTAACTGTATCAACAGCAGGACCAGTGAAGTGACACAATCCAATCAGCTTCAACCGAAAGAGACGTTGATTTATATACAGCTTGTTAAATGGGCGTTACCGGCCCTAGATATTTACACGATAGGACCACCAGCGATCGGCATTCCCGCACAGCCAGGCAGACCGATGCAATCCCAAACTATACGGACGCGAGAAGAGAAGGAGGTGTTGGATCTCTTCGGCAACGTATTCACGCAAATGAATCCCCAAACGTTTCAAGAAATCTTCTCCGTATCTATAGACTACATGGTCGAGAGGATATTCAAAAACTGCGCTTTGCAGATAATTGGAAGCTCATTTTTGTCGAGTCATACGGTCTCCTCGACGTTCGCAACGATACTGGTGGAGTATCTGCTGGAACGAATGAGCGAGATGGGGTCAAACGTGGAACGGAGTAACCTGTATCTGAAATTATTCAAACTTGTCTTTGGCAGCGTATCGCTCTTTCCTGCTGAGAACGAACACATGCTGCGGCCACATTTAAACCTAATTGTAAATCGCGCCATGGAACTTGCTATGTCAGCGAAGGAACCGTACAACTATTTTCTACTGCTGCGCGCGTTGTTCCGATCTATAGGTGGTGGCTCTCACGATTTATTATACCAAGAATTCTTACCTCTGCTTCCTAATATGCTGGAGGGACTGAACAGACTGCAATCTGGTTTACATAGGCAACATATGAAAGATCTCTTTGTCGAGTTATGCTTGACCGTACCAGTGCGTCTCAGTTCTCTATTACCATATCTACCGATGCTAATGGATCCCTTGGTCTCCGCTCTCAACGGAAGTTACTGTTTAGTAAGCCAAGGACTTCGTACTCTAGAGTTATGCGTTGACAATCTTCAGCCGGATTTTTTATATGAACACATACAACCAATCCGTGCCGAATTGATGCAAGCACTTTGGAGGACGTTGCATAATTCTACCGATCAAGCTCATGTCGCCTTCCGAGTTCTTGGCAAATTTGGCGGTGGAAATCGGAGAATGATGATTGAGCCACAAAAATTGGAATACAACGATCGTGAAACCAATTCTCCTAACGTGGTAGTTTACTTCCAGGGATTGTCCCAGTCAATCGATATGCCGATGGAGAAAGTGATCGAGGCTGCGTTCAATGCATTGAAATCTAATACGACGGATGTGTTCTACCGCAAGCAATGTTGGGAGATTATATATTGCTATTTGGCGGCATCCTTAAAAATGGACGACGCCGCTTATCTATGGTACGATCTGTTTACGCATCCGAGTTTTAAAGAAGGCGAGATATCGCCTCAACAAGGACCACACTATAGGTGCCCCGATACTGTGGCACGAAACGTTCAGCAGACCGCGTTGACCGGCATGTTTGTCGCCGCAGAGATCAAAGAATTGAGACCTTCGGTGCTCGGCACTGTCGTTTCCATTGTGAGGCATTACACGATGATCGCCATAGCGCAACAAGCTGGTTTGTTTAGTTGGACGGAACGGGAAATCCGCAAGGATATGCAAGGTCAAGACCCGCTTGTACTGATCGACGCTCTTGCCGTCATAATGGGTCACGACGAAAGAGAGCTATATAAAGCGGGATATCTGGCTCTCGTGCTGATATTAGAAACGGCGACGAACATCCTGGGTTCCAAGGAACGGGCTTGCCAATTGCCCTTCATGGAGTATCTAGCAGAAAGAATGTGTTCGCTATGCTACGAGCGCGCCTGGTACGCCAAACTGGGCGGTTGCATAGCGATAAAGTTTCTGTTTGAACGAATGGCTACTAAATGGGTTCTCAATCATTTGTTTGTCTTCCTGAAGGCTCTTATATTTGTGATGATGGATCTAACCGATGAGGTGTCCAACGGTGCTATCGACATGGCAAAGGAGAATCTAGAAAAGATGCTAAGAGTCTGCGTGAATCCTGGTATTCAAGAGGACAACACGGAATTGATAGAAGCGCAAAACAAGAGCCTGTACGAGGTCACCCGTGAACTGGTCAAGCAGGTGACATCGCCGCATACGATCGTGCGTGAACAGGCCATGGCCTCGTTACGTCAGCTCGCCGAAATACAGAACAAATCAGTGACGGAAGTCATGGAACCGCATAAGGAAGTTTTAGCAGATATGATACCGCCCAAAAAACATCTTTTAAAGCATCAGCCGACTAATGCACAAATCGGCTTGATGGACGGCAATACATTCTGCACCACCTTGAATCCTCGTCTCTTCACCATCGATTTAAGCATTGACGACACCAAGGCATTCTTCCAAGAGTTGTGGAATCTCTGCGAATATGACGAGGTCAATCTCATTAAGATGGCTTGCTACAAAACGATTTCGAATCTGATACCCTTGAGAAAATCAGCATTACGAGCGCTTGCAGCCTGCCATTATATCGTAGGCTATCGGGAGAAGATACTCGGAATTCTATACAAGGCTTTGGAAAAGCCTCATGCCGAGTTGCAGGAGACGGCCTTTGAGTGTATGAAAACATTCATCGCCGGCTTCCAGCTCGATATGGAATCCGTTCACACAATGATGCGGCCTATGCTATTGACATTGGGTGATCATAGAAATCTAAGCTTGAATTGCGTCAGAAGACTGTCGTATCTGACGCAGCTTTTCCCAAGCACTTTCAGTGTCACTCTATGTGAGCAAATGCTGCAACATGTGAAGAAATTTTTAGAGAATCTGATTCAATCCCAGAAGGGTATATCGAAGTCCGGCGAGAACGAGCAAAAGATCACCATCATTATAGGAATATATCACGACATTCCGGCATCGTTACCCAAGTTCAACGACGCGCTCTGTAGACTCATCCTGCAAACTGAAAAATCGCTGCTGGTTGAGGTATCCAGCCCCTTCAGAGAACCTCTGATGAAATGTCTCCTACGTTATCCGACGGATGCGCTCAATTTATTTTTGCATGACAGCAATATCAAGGATCAACAATGGAGCCGATATCTTGAGTATCTTATTAGCCACAAAGATGGTAAGCCGTTCCGTGATATTTTACACAATAGCACGGCGCGGCTCATCACAATGCTGCTCGCTCACTCGCAACTGAACTCCAATTTGACTCATATGGAGAAGAGCGAAGTGCAGTATCGGGCGATTAAGATCATCGGTATACTCATCAAATGCGACGAACAATGGTTATCCACCCAGAGCCAGTTGGTAGGCGCGTTGAAACAGATCTGGTACAACGATGACTATCAGGCGTTACACAAGAAGGTTGAGGGCGTTGAATACTGCCATTGGAAGGAGCCGAAGCATATTGTCAAAATTCTGCTGCATTATTTCCGTCACCAACCGAACGATATCGATCTGCTGTTCCAACTGCTTCGGGCCACGTGCGACCGGTTTGTGCCAGACTTTCAGTTTCTGAGAGATTTCCTAGAGAACACAGTGGCACAGGAATACACGGTCGAATGGAAGCGAAGTGCTTTCTTCCGCTTTGTCGAACATTTTCCCACGAACAACATGTCACAGGAGCTAAAAGCCAACGTTCTACAGCTGATCATAATTCCGTGTTTTGCGGTAAGCTTTGAGCGGGGTGAAGGTACCAAATTGGTCGGCGGCGCACCGATGCCTTATCAAGATAACCCGGAGAACGTTGTATCGGTATTTATCAGCAAGATAATTGACCCGGACAATCCATTCGGCTCCGCCGATTGCGTTCGTATCTCTTTGTTGCAATTCTCCTGTCTTCTAGTAGAACAAGCATCACAGCATATTCATGATGTGACTAATAAGAGACAAGGAAATAAACTACGTCGCTTGATGACATTTGCCTGGCCTTGTCTACTTGGCAAGAATTGCGTGGATCCAACTACTAGATACCATGGTCATCTTCTTCTTAGTCTCGTTATCGCCAAATTTGCTATCCACAAACGCATCGTCTTGCAGGTGTTTCATAGTTTGTTGAAGGCGCATGCCGTGGATGCGCGTAATGTTGTACGACAAGCACTGGAAATACTGACACCTGCGATGCCTGTGCGAATGGAAGATGGTAATACTATGCTAACACATTGGACGAAGAAGATTATTGTGGAAGAGGGTCACTCTATGCAACAATTATCTCATATCTTACAACTAGTTGTGAGGCATTACAAAGTCTACTATCCAGTCAGGCATCATCTGGTTCAACATATAGTAAACTCGATTCAACGTATCGGATGCACCCCAACTGCTACCATCGAACATCGACGACTAGCTGTTGAGTTAGCGGAGGTCATTGTAAAGTGGGAGCTATATAGAATTAAGGAAGAAGCCGAAGCCACAGAATCCAAAACGATCGTGCAGCCACCGACTATCAAACGCGCGATCATCGAGGATCCGTCTGGTAAACGCATGAGCTCACAGACAGCTTCGTCCGGTAACAGCCCCGTGCCTGTTATTCTACCCAGAATAGAGCCGGGATCGGCAAACCCCATTGAGAGAGCTCATGCGGATGCCGTACTGAATTTCCTATTACGCCTGGCATGTCAAGTGAACGATGTGACGACGATTCACGGTAATCCGGGTGAGCAATTATCCAGACGTTGTGTTGCTCTGTTGAAAATGGCACTGAAACCCGACGTGTGGATCGCTGAACAGTGTGACTTGAAGCTGGCCTGGCTCGATAAAGTTCTCGCCAGCGTGGATAGCGCCCAACCCAACTACGGTAACATCAGCACAGCACTGGAAGTGCTAACCTTTTTGTTGGGTGTGATGAAGCGCGAGCAAATACTTGTCAGCTTTAAGCCATTACAACGCGGAATAGGTGCTTGCATCGCCAGTAGCAACACTAAAATTATACGTCTGGTACATGGCTTACTATCGCGATTAATGACGATTTTTCCGGCTGAACAGGCCTCTCCAAACATAGCGCCTAAGTATGAGGAGTTGGATACATTGTATACGACTGTAGGCAGGTTTATAGCCGAAGGACTGACCACTTATGAAAAAACCACTACGGCTACGCCGAGCTCACTTTTCGGCACGCTTATGATGCTTAAAGCAGCCTGCACAAACAATCCCAGTTATGTCGATCGGTTGATAACTCCATTCATGAGAGTACTGCATAAAATGGCCAAAGAACATTTGCACTCCACGCAAGCCGAGGCCAATCCTGTCACGAGTGAATTGTTGATTCTTAGCCTGGACTTGGTAAAGAATCGCGTGGCAGTAATGGGCGTCGATATGCGTAAATCATTCATAGGCACGATTTTGGTTGGCCTGATCGAGAAAACGCAAGATGTCAAGGTGATGAAGGCTATTACAAAAATACTAGAGGAATGGATGAAGAACAAAACCACCATCGCAATGAATCAAACTCCCAGTTTGCGCGAGAAATCCATCCTGCTAGTGAAAATGATGCAGTACGTCGAGAAACGTTTCCCCGACGATTTAGAGCTGAATAGGCAATTCTTGGAGCTGGTAAATTACGTTTACCGCGACGAGAGTTTGAAGCTGACGGAATTGACATGTAAGTTGGAGCAGGCTTTCCTGGCGGGTCTGCGTTGTGTGCAGCCGCAAGTGAGAGCAAAGTTCTTCGAGGTATTTGACAGTTCGATGAAAAGGCGTTTGGCTGATCGTATTTTGTACATTGTCGTCAGTCAAAACTGGGAAAACATAGGATCCCATTATTGGATCAAGCAGTGCATCGAACTGCTGCTGGCCACCGTCAATCCGACCACTTTGGTACAAATGACCAATGAGGACCTCTTGCTGCCCAGCATCACATCTATCATACAAGGAGGTATGGAAAAGGAGAGCAAAGATCAAACGCACTTTGTCTGTCGTATTGGTCGCACTGACGAGGAACAACAGGACACTGAGATGGCAGAAGGAGACTCAAAGGAGATGTTCCTCGAGATGGATGCTTGGATGTCCAATTTAACGGATTCCACGAGCGTCACCGCCACCACTGAGGAGATCACCGAGAAACCCAACTTGACGCAGATGATCAACAAACAGATACAGTTCATGAAGAACGCGAAGAAGATTAAAACGGAACAGCTGCTGCTGGCAACCGCTCAGCTATGCCACATGGACACGGGGTTGGCGGAGCGCGTGTGGTTGGACATGTTTCCACGAATATGGTCTATCTTGGAGGAACCTCATCTCAATGCCATAATGACAGAGGTGCCGCCGTTTGTTGCCAGTGGCGCACACGTTATCCAGAAGGACTGCCATCCAAGCGCGCTCGGCACCTTCCTGGAGTCACTGGCGCACTGCAATCCACCGGTGGCCATACCGCCGCCTGTGATGAAATACCTCGGCAGGTCGCACAACGTCTGGCATCGGATAACGTTAAGTCTAGAGCAAATGGGCGCCGAGATGGCGGCGGACGGTAACGGCGGTAACTTAAAAACTAAAAGCGAATCTGACTTGTATCGCTCGCCCGACGAGGCCGAGCAAATCGAGTGCGTCACTCCCTATTACGAGGTAATGAACATGCTCTCGGAGATGTACTCGTTGCTCTGTGAGGAAGACATGTGGTCGGGCCTGTGGCAAAAGAGGCCTGCGCATTACAAGGAGACTCTGCACGCGATCGCACTAGAACAACAAGGATTCTTCGAGCAGGCACAAGGGGCGTATGAAGTATGCATGACCAAGTTCCGGCAGGACTTCCCGTCTAATCCGGCACCCTACCACCTCAATACGGAGATGCTTCTCTGGGAGAGACATTGGGAGCGCACTGTGAAAGAACAGAATCAATGGGAAATTCTATTGGAACTGGGCGGTCACAACAATTATAAGAATCCCTTCCTTGTCCTAGACAGCGCATGGCGTATTCCTAATTGGCCGGTGATGAAGGAAATTCTCACACAGTTGGAACACAATTGTCCACGAGAAATGGCCTGGAAGGTATTACGACATAATAATCTTCAGAAAACACTTTATGGTTTTATAATTTCTTTCAGTTCACTGATACTTCATAGCACAATCTTGTTATATATTTTAACACTAAAAAAAGATCGATGAACCCTGAGTATTACATATATTTTTGTAGATCAATCTGTACCGTGGATTTGTAACCTTATGCAGTAGCGACGACCAGCATCTGAGCACCGTCGAGCGTTATGTGGAACTTGCATCTGGTCTATGTATGCGTGAATGGCGTCGACTTCCGCGCATCGTCAGCCATGTCCATCAACCGCTGCTACAAGCGGCCCAACAGATAATGGAGCTCCAAGAGGCGATGCAAATCCATCAGGGATTGCTACATGGTAGAAGTAATTCGCTGCACGACATGAAAGCCATTGTAAAGACATGGCGAAATCGTTTGCCTGTAATAGCCGACGATCTCAGTCACTGGTCGGATATCTTTACCTGGCGACAGCATCACTATACCTTTATTTCCAATCACTACGATTCTTAACAGGACCAAACGAGTAATCATTCGTTGCTTGGCGTACACGCCTCCATGCAAGCGATTATTCATTTTGGCAAGATTGCAAGAAAGCAGAACATCTGCGGCGTATGTTTGGACTCATTGGCTAAAATTTACAATAGTCCCACGAGCATACCTATGGTCGATTGTTTTTAGAAAATCAGACAGCGAGTAAAGTGTTACTTGCAGATGGCCACTATGGGAGGGCAAAACGAATTGCAAGAAGGTTTGGAGGTGCTAGAATCAACGAATATGAATTTCTTTACTAAGGAAATGATTGCAGAGTTTTACGCGCTGAAAGGCTTGCTTCAATCACAGTTAGGCCGTTCGGACGACGCTAACAAGAGCTTTTCCGCTGCGGCCCAATTGCATGACACTTTAGTGAAAGCTTGGTCTTTATGGGGCGATTATCTCGAAAATATCTTTATACGCGACGCTCGCCAAATTAACATCGGTATAAATGCTCTTGTATGTTTCCTACATGCTTGTAGACATCAGAATGAGTCCAAATCCAGAAAGTATATTGCGAAAATTTTATGGCTACTCACGTACGATGACGACAAGTCGTCACTTATGGAGACTGTGGACAAATACGCTGTAGGTGTACCAGCCATCCAGTGGTTGCCCTGGGTACCGCAGTTGTTGATGTACCTGGTACGCCATGAAGGAAATGTAATCCTCAACTTGCTCAGTCAAGTTGGCAGGATGTTTCCACAGGCAGTTTATTTCTCCATACGTACTCTTTATTTGACGTTAAAAATAGAGCAAAGAGAGAGATACAAGAGCGGCGAATTGGCTACGGGTAAGAGTCAAGACGGTGTCGAAGATCGAGGCTCTACTACGTGCAACGTACAACCGCAACAGGGAATACCGGAAACAGGTCATACAGTTCGGGCTACGGCGCCTATGGTGAGATGCTCAAAGATCATGCGTATGCAAAGAGATATCCATCCAACTGTTTTATCTAGTTTAGAGGGTATAGTCGATCAGGTTGGTTTAAATAACTTTCTTTTATTTCTATCCATTTAACATTGCATCTTTTTTACTTAAGATTTAATATTTTAAGATCTCCCGTATATAAAAAGTAACATTATAATTTACATTTCAGATGGTGTGGTTCCGTGAAACATGGTATGAAGAAGTTTTGAGGCAGTTGAGACAAGGCCTCGCCAAATGTTACGCAATTGCATTCGAGAATCGTGATGCAGTTAGTGAAGCTACAATAACTCCTCACACATTAAATTTTGTAAAGAAACTTGTGTCAACTTTTGGTATTGGCATTGGTAAATCCTTCACTTTCTGTATTAGTTATAAAACGAAAATTGGACAAAGAAGAGACGATTTCTCTCTAATATGTGCTTTGTGATTTTTAGAGAATATATCGTCCTCGCAAAACATGAACAACTCCTTTAGCTCGGCGGCGTCAGAGTCTTTGGCACGAAGAGCTCAAGCTACAGTGCAAGATCCTGTCTTCCAGAAAATGAAGGGTCAATTTACGAGTGATTTCGATTTCACCGTACCTGGGGCTAGGCTACTGCATAATCTCATTAGCAAGTTGAAGAAATGGATAAAGATTCTCGAAGAAAAAACGAAACAACTACCAAAGTAATATTTTATTTTTTAATTCTTCTGCAATGACTTTTTGCAATTCGGGAACTACAGATTCGTGCATTGTTTCGCAGGTCTTTCTTAATTGAGGAGAAATGTCGCTTTTTGAGCAACTTTAGCTTGAAAACTGCGGAAGTCGAGCTGCCCGGGGAATTTCTGATACCTAGGGTAAGAAAGTCAAACTCTTCTAAATTAAAACTCTATTCTCAATGGATACGCATAGACATATTTACACATGATATTTTCCATGTGCTATTAACCCTTTCACGACAGTCGCGTTGACCATAACTACGTTACCGCTATACGGGATTATACGAGTCACGGATGTACACAATTGGCGAATAAAATTTGCGTCGAATTTTCTTTGCTACATTATGAAATTTGTCGTCTTTGTAAAAATTACTTAATGATATAACTTCCACAGTATAGAACCAAAATGGAATTTATATAAAAACAATATTGTTAATTTAATAACAACAAATTGCATTTTTGGATGACAACTATAGTTGGCGTTAGTACGCGTAGGTCGTTTTGCGGATGACGACTAGTCGGCATTAGAAATGAAAGGGTTAAAATAAAAACGAAGATGAAATTGATCACTTGTATAATCTGATTCAATTGCATAATAATATCCAGCGCTTATATTTTTGTTCAGATGATAAAAATGATTCGACATTGAAGGTACCTGCTTTGTTAATCTTTTCTAACATTTTATGCCTTTCAGCACTCGCATTATTCCGTAAAGATAGCGAGATTTGTGCCACGTGTTGAGGTGGTTCAACGACATAACATGGCCGCCAGAAGATTACGCATTCGCGGCCACAACGGTCGCCTCTATCCTTATTTAGTGGTGAACGACGCCGGTCTGGGAGATGCCAGACGTGAGGAGCGCCTATTACAACTGCTGCGCATGTTGAATCACTACTTGACCAAACAGAAGGAAACGTCGCGACGTTTCCTGCACTTTACGGTGCCACGACTCGTCGCGGTTTCGCCGCAGATGAGACTCGTGGAGGACAATCCGGCAGGGATTTCTCTCTTGGACATTTACAAGCAGGGCTGCGCCAAGCTGGGAATGGAGCACGACGCACCCATCGCTAGGTATTACGAGAAATTGGCCGCCGTACAAGCACGAGGCGCGCAAGCCAGCCATCAAGTACTGCGGGATATTCTGAAGGAAGTACAGACCACAATGGTCTCCAAAACTATGCTCAAAGATTGGGCGATGAAGACATTCCCCGGTGCCACCGATTACTGGACATTCAGAAAAATGGTAAGTATTTTCAAATACTAGTGGTTTAAAGCATAAACGTCATAAGTTTTTTAGCCAATTTTTAACTGATTTTGTGTTGCATAAATAAATGTGTATAACAAATCTAGAGAGAGAAATAAATTGTATTTCCTGTCTGATTCATTGATTTTATATGGATTAATACAAGAACGTAAAGCTTTTTTTTTTAATTCAAGTTCACAAAATTATACAGAGGTATATCTTCTTTATTTGTAGTATTTATTGATATAAAAGAAAAAAAGGATAGGAATATTTCTAAATTATCGATTAAAAGAAATAGAGATGAAAACCTACAGCCATCGAAAAATATAATCATTGATACAAAACCACAAATACTATACAATACATATATCTTCATCATGTCTTCATTTTTCTATTCTTAGTTCACCCTGCAGCTGTCTCTAACATGTTTTGCCGAATACGTACTTCATCTTACACGACTTAATCCCGACATGATGTATGTGCATCAGGACTCCGGTCTAATTAATATCGCGTACTTCAAATTCGACATTGATGACATCTCCGGAGAATTAGACGCGAACAGACCGGTACCCTTCCGCCTGACGCCCAATATCTTCGAGTTTGTCACAACTATAGGTCAGTCAGATACAATCTTAATCCATTCGTCTGTCGACGCAATAAAAAATATCTTGATACAGATATCTTGGGTATAATTTTAAATATCATATAGAGGTATTTCTTGTAAGTCCAATATCCGCTACTGTGCACGAAGTTCTTTCTGGCTTCACGAAATTTATTTTTTGCAGGAGTTTGCGGACCGTTGACCGCTAGCGCAATCGCTACTGCACGTTGTTTAGTTCAACCTACGTTCCAGCTACATGCCATACTTCGTGCGATTTTACGAGACGAAGTGATTGCGGACCATAAACGACAAGAGGACACCGAAGGAACATCGCAAGCGCCGACCGATCCGAAAGGCGAACTCTTGATAACGATGGTAACTCGCGCGGTCACCGCGATCGTTACTAGACTGAATTCTCTGGCGAATTTCGATGGCATTGACAGTAAGGTCAGCACACTGGTAGTCGCTGCCAATAGCCATGACAATCTCTGCAGGATGGATCCCTCGTGGCATCCGTGGCTGTAAGATGCAGTATATTCAGCCTAATCATTTGTGTTATCAACGAACGAGAAAAGGATTAAAACTGTTATCAAATTATTTATTTGGTTTTCTCGGGATGTTCTTATATTTTATAACCATAATTTTCAGATTCGAAAGTTAGAAAATGGGAGATGACAAAGATTGTTAGATGATAGAAAAATATATTATTAAGATCTATACATATATACATAAAAATACATTAATATATATAAATTATATATATATTATATATATATTATATATATAATATATATATATTAGTCAAACGTTGTACAGCATAAATCGAAATTACTTACGAATTTTATGCGCTCCAATCTTTAACTCTTATTATGTACATTTATTATGTTGCTTATAGAATCGTTTTCAGTATGTAAACTATACTACACTATTTGCCAATGCATAGCGCTTCGATGTAAGCTCCAGTTCGAGTTCCTAGCGTATCGTTGGCTGTAAAGTAAGCTAGATTTTAAGTAAAATCTTGTGCAGATAATTTGTAAGAATAATTCTTGCTGAGAAGTGGAATATAGACCTGATACAAAGTTCTTATTTATTATAAATGACATTTGTAATCTTTATGAAATTGTATGAAATAATAAGATTCTTAAAAAATGACATTTTGTTAAAATGTATCTTTCTACACAGTAAAATACTTTTCATATGTGAGAACCGGAAGCGTATATATTTTAAAAGTTAATTTTTTCAAAGAAAATGCTAGGATATACGAATTCATGTATAAATACTAAAAAATTCTTTTCAATTTTATATATGTATATATAAATTCAATCAGGTTGAAGTTTATACGTAAAATAACATATACTCTCAATGATCACATAAATAATCTTTATTTATAAAAATACAAGTTATTTAAATTTCAGCAACTCTTTAAACGCAGACATTACTGCATTATGTTTTTAAGTGATCACATTTAGGTATCTCATTTATGATTTACTTCATTCTACGATTTTCTAAAACATTTGACAAATAAGTTCAATATTCGTTTTATACGTACTTGAACAACTAGACGTAAATTATGAATGAAGAGTCCATAGATAAAAAATGATAAATTCATAATCCATCTATTTTAGACATAATTTTATGTTTAAAATAGATCTTATAAATTATGGACTTATATTCTTCAAGTACTTTAAAATGTAAATATATCAGATGCATTGTTAAGGATACTTTCAAAGTAAGTGCATTACATTCAGATATTCGTGTGTTATAATTCTATAGATGTTTTTCTTCTACAATTTTGTAATAAAAAAACAGATATCGAACATACAATTTTTAACAAGCATGCTTTAAACACGATATCCCTTGTTTTTAATCAATACTTGTCAAGTGTGATTAGCTCAACAATTATTGAACATCATTTATTTCTGCTATTACATACAATCGTAAGATACAAATCAGCATGTAAACCATGGAAAAGATTGCCCCACATGGCAATCTTTCTGTATAGGCTGTTAAGGCATTTAAGATGCTTAGTGTACAAGTACATTACCATTACCAGTTGCCCTGCTAACATAGCAGTGCAAGTGCCATAAGAATTTAGAGGATAAATATTTATACATTATATAGATTTTTATGTATATATATATGTATAGCTGATGTACTTGTTTGTCAATGGAATATTATATCCATGAAAAGATGCATTCTATTTTATAATGATTGCATCTTTATTTTGTGGGCTTCAAATTAATATTCCGTAACATGCACAGATCTCGCGCGGTGGCCTTGCGCCCAATCATGGTTTGTATATCATATAATCTCAGCAGAATATCAGTCGTGAACAATTCGGGCAATGCTTTGAGAAGGCAGGGTACCTGAAAACAAACAAACTTATTATCAACAGGTTATTCCAAATTAATCATGGATTGTGTACAAATGTGGAAATAGTTATTTGTGTAACAAGTGCGGAAAGTTGACAATTGGACACGAGCGTGGAGAAGGCGAATGCGATCACCCGCATGAGTTTACAATTGTCAACTCGCACGTGTTACACACACTATTTTATATTACACGTGCGTGGAAAGTGGCCCATTACGCGCATTTCTTGAAAAGAAACGCGCAGAATGGGCAGTTTCCACGCACATGTTATATAAAAATAATTTAAAAGAAAGGCCAAACTCGCCATATAATTTATTTCAACGCCGGTTTTCCAAACACTATTAAAAAGCTAAAATAAAATTGCTATTGCATGACTACTTTATACAAATACCAAACGTACCAGCATTTGCGGCATTCCCTGCAGCACGATACGAGTCCTGTCTTTCCCGCACTGTACCATGAGTCGCAGAAACTGGAGTATGAAATGAGTCTGTTGGGATACCTCGCCGTCTCTACCAGCTAGGAAGGCGAATATAGTGAACAGATTGTTCAATGCTGTCATAAGCGGATCTCTCAGAACGACCACAGACTTCTGCCCGTTACTGGAACCCTGCGCCTGCGGGCTCTGCGAACTGAACATAGGAACACTCTCACCCGTTTCGTTCAACCGCAGGAGCTTATTAGATACGCCGAGTGCATCCAGATCGTCCGCGTCCAGGTCGCGTCGCACGCGCTTACGACTGTTCCCCCGATACGGATTCGAGTTGTTGTACTCCAAAGTGGAGAATATGCAGTACACGCACAATTTTGCCAGAACAGATGACTGCGGTTCCACAAGCTCGTCACTCCTATGCAAAACGAAATTTACATGTAACATCCTGTGTATGAATATAAAAATTTTATCAACATGCGACGACGGTATGATGAACTCACTGCAATGAGTTGTGCAAATATTGCGGTATTATGTGATTTATGAGGTCCAGAGTGCAGTTCTCTATGTCGAGATGGAAGATTGCGAAGGCCAGATCCACGGCTTGATCCAGTTCTTCTTGGTAGCGATACTTCAATACTTCTTTGACTATATTCGTGACGAACCATAAAGAACCGCCGGTGTTTAGCAGAGATTCCAACGATTGCGTGGCTTGTATATTTATCCACCCACGTTGATTTATATTCTGCCAAACTGATTCCAACTGTTCCAGTATCGGCTGTCGCGATATAATACTGCGAACGTAAAAGCCCCATGAAAATGACAATCCCAAAAATGACAATTCGTTTTTAAAAAATACCGTAATACCTGTGGGACATCGAGAGCACCTTTGTTTTCGATTGTGTGGGCGGATGTACGTCGTATTGCATTTTTCGAATAATCTGGACCATCAAGCTGGATCTGGAAAGAAAAAGAGAGAAGCTTAAATCTTAACATCCAAAGATATAAATATATAAGATTATATTTTCACCTAAAGGAAAATGGAATTATTTAACGATGTTCCATAATTGATCATACACTTATTTCATTCATTTTTACCTGTCTTTAAGATTGTCCTGCATCTCGTCACCAGACAATGGCGTTAGAAAGTGTTGAACCATATTCATGGGTTTCAACAGAGCATCCTGATGTGTGATGCTCATGTATGCACATAGCCAAGCAGCGGCACAGACTGGCAAGCAGCAGGCCGTCGCTCGCAAACCATCCAGGGCCCTCTTGACGTCGCCGGCGCCCAATACCCCGCTTTCCCACGCGCAGAGCAGCTCCTTCACCGCGCCCATCGCCGACTGGCATGCGACGTGCCATTTCAAGTTACTCGACTTGAAATCGGGATCTGGCGAGTTAATCTGCGCCAGCAGGGCGTCCACCCTAGCCGGATCGACGCTCTGCAACATCCTCTGTGGCGATTTCAACTTGTTCCGTTCCGGCATGCATTCGCGCACCCATTGCTCGAAGAACGAATCTCCGCCTTCCTCCAAGACAACCTGTAAACCAATTTTCAGTAACGGAACTATATGCGGGATGTAATTGACACGCGAAGTTACAGTCTCTCTCTTTTTCTCTGCGTATGAAATTCGAAATGCGTATCGACGCTAAACTTACGTCGGAGCCATATGTTTGCACTATAGAGCACAACATAAGGAACGATACGTCGAACAACATTGCTCTCGTCGCTGCCGTCTTGTCAGGTACAGGCTCATTGATCTGTTTACTACATTCGTTAAACTTGATGAGTTTCGTGACAAAAGTTTTCAATTCTCCCTCCACGGTCGCCACGGCCAGCATCAATTCGAAGCTCTTCCCTGTCAAGACTTGATACAACACGCTTAGTAAGCCCTCCTGGATTTTCGCGTAATCGGCGTTCAACGTCCTTAAAATCCCGTTTAGTGTCTGCCCCGCGCGTACAATTACTTTCGGAATTGACGATGTCGTAGTCGCTCCCTCCCTGCAATAATCGTGCAATAATCGCAAATAAAGTCTGACGATTTGTCTATATTTATTTTGCCAAAGATAGTTTCTCATGTGTATACCTTCTAGCGCCTATTTGTTTCGCTTGCTTCTCTGTCACAAGGTTTACCTTCTGCAATTCATTCAGCAAGCATTCCACATAATTGCACGAGCATGTGGTATCCATTATATCAAGCAAAGGCGTGAACTGAAGTAATAGGTCGAATGCGTCCAGGATATCTTGCGAGTATTCGAATTTCTCATCACCTGCAATAGCACAAAACATAAAGATGTAAAATCAAGTTTTATTTCTTGACATCTGAAAAACTTTCCAAACGATTTTACTGACCATTCAGATTAGCCACGTGTAACTCCTTCAGTATATGAGGCATCTTTAGAAACGTGAAGGCTCCCCATTGCGATTCCTTGAATGTTCCCGTTACGTTGTGCAGGCACATCAAACAGGCACGAATGATCTCACAGTAAAGCCGCGTGTTCGTATAGCTCTTTAATCTCTGCACCATCAGCAGTTGGTTAACGAACACGGTTGTCTCGGTGCTGGGATTCAACAATACTTGAACGGCAAAGAGCGGTTGCAGACAATGGGTAATGGACTCCATTTTAGCTTTCTCAGGACAAAGACTCTCAATCTCCAGGTTGCATAATTTTTTCAGAGAATCCTCTATTGGTACCACGGACTTTTGAGTGCTTGTCTTCAGTAACGTCTCAATCTCCTGGCATTTCTTCACAACTTCTATGTATAGATCTAAAAAAAGATATATATATATATACATATAAATAAATGCAAAACGTTGAATAATCCATATAAATCTTAAAAGCGTCGCACATTAGTCATAACACACCTTTATCATCGTACTTAGCCAAGTACATCATCGCACATAAAAAGTCAGAATTCAGCATCTGCTGCAAGATGCTAGCAGGCTTGTCTATGAGCTCGCTCGGAGGTGGAGTGAGAGGATTGCTCTGAGGCACCTTTGTTAAGGTGTGCAGGTAACATTGCAGGAGCCAATGTACGATAGATAAGACTGCCGCCGCTAAAAGATCCTCCTCTGGTTTTCCGCGACATGTGATACCGATTTGTATGGACTCCAGGAACTCCAGCAAACTCACAATGCAATGAGGCTTGTGAAACGCATCGTATTTACTTATTCGCTGCAACACTGCGGCATATGACACCAACTGCAAGACAACTTGAAATGTAAATCACTGATACCCAAATGTCAATGTATATATAAAAAAAATTAAGATATCTCCTGGAATGTATAATAAACAAACCTGGGAGCTTAACGAGTGCTTCAAATACGACAGTACTAACTGATTGGGTCCTGGTCCTACTAACGCTTGTTGCAATATACAGTCTGCTAAGTTATATACATCACCGCTTACCCCCCTTGGCAAAATCTGAGGATTTATCTCGTTTTAGAAAATAAGTAGAAAACACGTCAATCATCAAAGACGAAATATAAATGTTTACCGTTTTGATATTGATACCCCATTGCAAATCGGTCCAGCGCTCTCGCCAAGCTCGTAGCAAAAGAGCTTTCAAACTGCTAGTTTTACTTGTCACTTTAGTCTCCATTGGTAACGTTAAAACATTATACAATTTCTGCCACATTGCGGGAACGTTCGACAGTTTGCAGTAAATAAAACATCCTACCAAAGATAAATAACTTTAACTGCAAGTAAAGAAAGTTTGTTTTTAATTAAATTTCTGAACACAAACGTTAAACAATTATCTCTAATAATTTATTAACTTGCAAAAATTTTCTAGCGCATTATATTATTATTGTGTAACTTAATAGCTGATCTAACCTTTGCAGAATATCTCTTCGGCATTCGTGAAAAGATATATAGCGATTTTATCATAAATTAACTGACGAACTAATAAGAACCTGTACTGCGAATTTATTGCTCTCTTTTATTCACTTTTTTCATAATACATTGTCGTAAATATGCAATTAAATCCGTCGTTGCCCTGATCTTAAATCGAGAGAACCGGTAGGTTCGTATTCTCAATCCTTTTTCCTTTGGCTGCGTTCAGCAGAATGTTTATTTTGCCACTGTTGAAAGTTTTCTTCGCTGGGATTGGATTATTCTTCTAGGACTGCGTTCAGGGAGACGCTATTAGCGCTAACAGCGTCGTTCTATCATTGGCCGCGTTCAGCTAGGCGATTCAGTAATGCTGGGTCTACAATGCGAGTCTCAGATAGTCTCA
>NJRP01000094.1:373276-402637 GCA_003063835.1 Aphaenogaster floridana | reverse complement strand
GCTCACTGAGCGCTCAGTGAGCGGTTGTGCATCAGGATGCACCCTTTTGGTGCTTTCCATTTAGTGACACAAGTCGACACAAGTATCGTTCTGTCTTTGTTACTCATTGAATGCAAGAAAGAGATAAAACGACGTTTGTGTCGACTTGTGTCACTAAATAGAAAGCACCATTTGTCACCTACCGAAAGTTGAACAAGGCACACAACACGCTCATGCCCTTTTTAGACTGAAGGATGATCCTACTTGTGGCTTATATGATTACGGTCGTCCGTCTACCTACACTGCACAATTTTAAGATGATTTAGGTTGCTTTCAATCTTACTAACCTAAATCATCTTAAAATTGTGCAGTGTAGGTAGACGGACGACCGTAATCATATAAGCCACAAGTAGGATTATCCTCCAGTCTAGAAAGGGCATCATAGCGCTAAAAGCGTGCTCGCCGAACGCAGCCTAGATCTAAATAAATTGTCCAATCCCAGGGAGTTTTCCAGCAAGCGACACAAGTCGACACAAGTATCGTTTTATCTTTGTTACTCATTGCCAAAAAAGAAAGATAGAACGATGCTTGTGTCGATTTGTGTCGCTTGGAAAACCCCCCCAGTGAAGAAAACTTCCAAAGCCTTGTGTCCACGATGCTAGAAATCGGTCCGAGATCTCGGACGGAGAGAGAACTGACCAATCGCATTTGAACAATTCGGCCAATTGGTCAATGCGATTGGTCTCAAAATAAACGTTCTGCTGAACGCAGCCAGATGGTTGAACGGCGCACGCGCGCGACCCGCGAATCCTAGCCGATGCGTTTATGAACGCGCGATAAACCGTGCGGCGTCCGGCAGCCAATGGTCTAGTTTCCACCGAAACCTTAAAAAGTCCCTCGGGAACAACGCCTCTCATTGGACGACGGCGGCGGCGCCAGCCGCGAGCCGGAAGCGAGCGAGACGCCGCTTCGGGAGCCCCGGCCCGGGCCGGCCGTTTCCGCTTCCGTCCGCGAGGCAACCGTGAACCGTGTCGTTTCGCCGTTCCATTCCAATCGGGTTCGCGAGCTCACGGAAGAAACGTGCGGCGAAGCAGCGGAGCAGGTCCCAGCGGGGACGAGTATTCGTGAAGGAAGAGGACGAGGAGGAAGGACTCGACTCAGGACTTGGGCCTTGCTTGCCGGAGCGCTCGAGCAGATTCATCTTCTCGTCTCATCGGCGGTCTCTCACCTCGTCATTCGTCCAAAGCGGCACGATGACGGACAATCGTAAGTATCCGGGGAAGTTACGCGCGCGATCTACGAAACGAGGCGTCTCGCGACGACGACGCGCCCGAGAGACTCGCTCCACGCGCATCATGAACCCAAGCCGGAAGAGAGAAGTGACCAGCGTCGCGATCGACGTCGTATTGTGAATTGTCGATCACGAGTGAAAATGGCGATTGGCGGAGGCGTCGAACCGGAGTAACGCCGGGATGAACTTTTCGTGGGCTGGAGAATCGCTGAATCTTTTCAGGCTCGAGGATGCGCAAGAAATATCATTTTCGTGCACGCGAGGATTGTTAATCCATCGAACGCATGAATTTATACATTTATTTTACGAATTTGTTTCAATATATATATATATTTTTTTTTCCCTCCAATAACTAATCCACTTGTTAACATGTTAATGATCCCTTATTAAGTTATTTTACGCAACAGAATGGAAAGGGCTAAAACAGGTATATCAGAAGATTTTGATGAAGCGGCGCCGATTACTAAAACATCTTTGTTGGACTTTACAGAGTATTCCAATTACCAGCAACAGGGGTATAATCAGTACAGCCAGCCACCTCCTACGGCTGGCCAGGATACATCGTATCCACCCCCTTCGACTGGCGGAAGTAGCTATAATCAATACAGTCAACCGCCGCCAAGCACTGGCACCAACTATGGCAGTTATAACAACTACAGTTCTAACAGCGGTCAAGATTACAATCAGCCGCAGAGCCAAGGCTACGGCGGCCAAAATAGCTATGGCGGAAGTGGCAGCAGCGGGGATGGTAATAACTATGGTGGGAGCTATGGAAGCGGCGGAGGAGGTGGCAGTGGGGGATATCGCAACTCCGGTTCTTACAGCGGAGGTAAATATTTTTCTCATACATTTTGTAATTAAAACCTCAGATTTGCTCCTACATCTTATTCCTTTTCTTCCTCCTTCGTTGTTAAGCGTTATGCTTCTAATCAGCCAGTTATTTCAGAAACTTGCTTTCTGCTGTTTTGCGATTAATTATCTTAAATAGCGATGACTTCTCTTGTTTCTTCAATTTTACAGATTATACTGTATACTTATCATGTATATGTTTTAGGCCAAGGAGGTGGCGGTGGAGGCGGTAGATACGGCGACCGCGGCGGTTACGGAGATCGCTCCGGCGGTGGTTACAAGTAAGTTAATTTTCTAAACTTTTAATATGCATAATGAAGCGATAACCGGAGCGACGGATTCCGGTGTTAAATTAAAATCAACAGCCACCGCATTCAGTAAGTGTTCTTTGCCGAAACAAAATCAAAGGTATGCAATGAAGTTCTTAACGCCAGTAAATGGAAAACTCTTGTTGAATCATCATTACGAATCGGTTTTATGCCCGACCGGGCGTTAATATGTTTAAAGTATGCCTACAGGTTTAACAGACAGATATAACTGAGGTAAAAAAAGAGGTAAAAAAACAGTATATGACAATTGACGTAAAAAGGCTGTAATGTCGACACTATTCGCTGCTTCTGGAATATCAGCAAACACACATACATGCACGTACACACATACATATACACTACATATACATATTGTGTGGCAGCTAAATGCAAAAGTCTTAAATCGATTAAGACCGTAAAGCGATTGATGTCGCCACTGGGGCCACTGTTGTATTTATTATCTTCATTAGGTATATATATATATATATCATACGATTAGGCAACTAAGGTATTTAAAGTTTATCGTAAGAGATTACAGATATTGCCTTATCCAACCACCATTGTGTGTTATATTTGAAAAAAAAAAAACAAGTTTTCGAGAGAAAGGTGGAACTGTGATACATACTGTATTATTCCGCATGTCATTTGCCTGATATATGGTTTTACTGTGCGTATCGTCGCTTCTAGCATTGGTATTATTTAAACAGGTATTTTCTGAAAGATAACACTATTTTTGTTTTCCATTACGAACGAAAACAAAAGGCAAAGTACGTCGATTATGCCGTACATTTACAAATTTCCATGTCCCAAACTGCAACATAATCAACGGCAAATGTTGCGGTGTATGCTTAACGATATGTCTTTCCGGCAAAGAGTTCTTTAGTCACAACGCGAGTAATCTCTTACTTTTTTTTTGTTTGAAAAATGACGGAATATCTGTGTATGTATACATATACATGTCCAAATAGCATGCTTTTTATCGAGATTTGTCTTTCCCTCGAAACTCGTGTTACGTCGAAACGAGATCAAACACTCCGATTTAGCTCTCTCGATTTAATCGTCGTCTCGTTTTTTCACATTGTATAAAGCTCTAATTTCTGCATGCTAAACTTGAGACTGACGGACGTGATTTAACGGCGGGACGAACGGTCTAATTGTAAATCATGATGTGGTATGACTGTACAGACATTTAGACAAATAGGTACATCAATCAAGAAGAATGGTGGCGAGCGGCATACATACGATTCGCCATGCATCGATCGATCGATCACAGTCTGTCCATGAGTCAACTCATTGGTATATCTGCTTCTGTGTTTTAGCAGTGGCGGTGGCCGTGGTGGTTATAACAAAGGTAAATGCACCAGACTGTTTGTACTAGTCTGGTGCTAAATATTCTAGCTTTCACTCTACTATTTACGATTCTTAAATACTCGGTTACTCGGTGTTATATGAAAGGGCTGCTATGCAACATTGTTAGGGTGCAGTAAATAGCGTGCGATATATATATCTCTCTCAATGGCAATTCACCGTGGCGTGATATTCGCACGGCGCTCGTTGAGAGCGGGAAACGGAGGAGAATGATGCGAAACCGTTCGCGTTCTGCCTGTAGATGTATCGTTGAAAAAAAAAAAGAAAAGACCATGCACTTACGATCACCAATTGCTTTTTTTATCCTACGAACGATCTGACGCGCGGATGTCGTTTTCCTGTGTTATCGTGTCAAAAGCAAGACTCTTTTAACAAGATAGGACATCCCCGTGCGACTTCCAAAATTAGATCTTTTATACGTTCCGTGAGATTATCGTTTACCCAATCAATTTCCGCACTGCGCGTGTCCTCGGTGACGTCGTACAGTGGGAAAGCTATTTTTGGGAAATCCCTTAAAAGGTCGAAAGGTTTCCTAAAAGGTACAAAAAAAAGGTATATTGCGAATGGACATTACGTTCATTTTGCGAAATGTAGCGACAATAGTTGCACGACACGATGGTCGTGATTGATCTTCGGTATGGTTGATACATTTTCAAATGCATAAACGTACGAGCGCGAGAAGAGTAAATAAAAGGCAGCTGGTGAGCTACTTGCCGATCTGTGATTAAATGTCAAGGGTAAGAAATAAAATGTTGCAGCCCTTTTGTATGTTCAGCTGCAACCTTGTGTTCTATATGTACCGTTAGGTGGGAATATTAGACCGCTACTAATGCATTACGTTTATAAATATAACACGATACGAAGGAGATTACGATACTGCAAACGTAACGCCATTCGAAGTACGGAAAGCTTCAAATTGTGTCGAAAAATGGGTACCTGAGCAAGAAGTTGTTATCGAATATAATTGTGCGTTTCTTTTAAGACCTCGTGAAAAAAAAAACTGGAAAATATATGCATAATGAGTAGCAATAATTATGCTAAAAATGGGTGATAACATTATAAGGATATTATACGTAGATGTGTGTACACGTTTAGCTGTTAAATATACTTTATAAGTCTCCGTAATACGCTACAAGAGGGAAAAAAACGTCTCTTGCTCTTGCTGGTATAAGATTTTACTTTGTAAACTCTCAAGCTCTAGAATAGAATGTTACCCGAACGAAACTGGTCGTCCATTTTCCGCTTCTGCTCGTGTTTCAAAAACAGCAGGAAGTCGTGCAATCGAGTTCGTAGAGGCTATTAGACAAGTGTGGTAACTAACATATCTCGGAAATAAACGGCCGTTTATTACTAAGTACTCTATCGTTGTATCATCGGGAAGTATATACGATAATTTTGAATAGACGACTCCATAATTTTAATTGAGAGGCGACGAATCCGAGAAAGATATACGGACAGTGTTTCTAAGCTTCTGTGCTCATTGTCAATCAGAACGAGTCACGAGAGTATAGAGAGATGCTTTCAACCGAAACACTTTCCTTATACCTTTAGATTAGAACAAAGTAAAGTAGTAGGGTCGGTAGATACGCGAATATTTTTTTACTGTCTTAAATGTTTATGTGCGACGAATCGTGACTTTCGGTCCATTGCAGGAGGCTATGGTGACCGTAACAGCGGTGGTGGCGGTGACGGAATGGTTACGCAAGAGGATACTATTTTTGTATCCGGTATGGATTCATCGATCTCCGAAGAAGAGATTTGTCAGCATTTCGGAGCGATTGGCATTATTAAAGTACGTGTTCGTCCATACATACACATAGATCAGTATTTATATCATATATCTATATTTTGGAGCTGTAATCTAATCTCCAATTCTACAATGTCATCTCGAATAAGAGATCAGGCGTGTTTGGGATTAAATACGAAGTACGAAAACGGCGATAAGATTAAATCACATTTAAATGTTCAATGAACACTTAATGTTTCCAGCACGACAAACGCACAGGCAAGCCGAAAGTTTGGATGTATAAGGACAAGAACACGGGAAAGTCGAAAGGCGAAGCGACAGTTACGTATGACGATCAAAACGCCGCGCGTTCGGCTATCAATTGGTTTGACGGCAAGGAGTTCAAGGGCAGCACGATCAAAGTGCAAATGGCCCAGCACAAAAGCAACTGGCAGGGTAGCCGCATGGGCGGCGGTCGCGGCGGTGGCGGCGGCGGCAGCGGCGGTGGCCGAGGCCGAGGTGGTAGTTTCGGCGGTCGTGGCGGAGGCGGCGATCGTGATGATCATCATCGCGGGGGTAGTGGCGACGATCGTCGTGACGGTGGTGGCCGTGGAGGCGACTGGAGGTGAATGCGAAATTATATCTCACAGAAAAAAAACGAACCTTTGGCCGGTATTCATAGTCGATTATTATATTTAAGATCGTCTTAAGTACAATCTTAATATGTCATAAATCAATCACAGAATCGTATTAGCGTCTTAAGACGTTACTTAAAACGGTTTTAAAATAAGAACGGACTATGAATACCGGCCTTTATATCTGATTATTGACATATTGGTATCGAAATGTATGATAGAGGATGGTAGAGGAAAAGATTGAGTGATAAAATAACTAAAAAGAATCTTAAAATAGGTGTCCCAACCCCGACTGCGGTAACACGAATTTCGCGTGGCGGGATCAATGTAATCTCTGTAAGAGCGCGAAACCGGAAGGCCTCGGTTATAGTGGCGGCGGTGGCGGTGGCGGGGGCGGCAGAGGAGGTGGTGGCCGAGGTGGCGACCGCGGAAGCCGAGGGGGTTACAGGAGCGATCGAGGCGGACGTGGAGGTGACAGAGGTGGCCGAGGTGGCGGCGGCTTCCGCGGTGGAGACCGAAGCGGTCGCGGAGGACGAGGTGGTCCTATGAGGGGAGGCGGCGGGTAGGTTCTACTCTTCATATATCTTGCATGATCCTTAACTTTTCGCGAACTACCGTTAACTTTTCTTCGATATGTTGGCGGCACAAAGAGTTAAAGTCGAACGACTGTATTTTTACGCAGAGATATATACCTGAATATCGATTAACGACGCGTCAATTTCCGCACTTTGTTTCAGCCGGGGTGACAGGGACAGGGACCGCCAGCGGCCGTACTAATATCATACTCTTAAGAAATATCGATGGCCAATCCGCCATCATTAAACTTGTACACATATTGTACACACTTTTAACGCTTGTACATTTCGCAGAGTGGAAGTTACTCTTTACCCTATACATGTGGCATGTATTTCTTACTATCTTTTCTTTCGCATGATCTTTTTATATTCATCGGAACTACACATCACATATGTACGTTACGCGTTAAAACAAATATCCAATAGACAACAATAGATAAGACTTTAAATGTGTGAACATGCGATCGAATCGATCGACTTATTTAATACCCGCCATCCCATTTGAGGTTTACGCGAAATAAAGAGAGAAATTTGGGAAAATTCATTTATTGAAAGTTGAAAATATAATACACAGCTAATTTATATTATATATATATATATATATGTATACAAATTTGATGGAGAATTATAACTCAGAGACATGACGAAAATAAATTATGGCATGTCTTCGTCTATAATCGGACGCAGAGAAGCCGACTTCATTTATAGTAAACGAACTGTATTTAACATTTTCCTTTTTTTTTTCGATATAGTAAATATATTTATATAGTTTCGCGTTCGCTAAAGAGATGTTATGCATATATACGTGTATGACGTGGTGTATATCGGTATTTATATAATTTTTCCGGTATGTATATGTACACAGATATACCTAGGTATGGATAGATTACATGAAGACCTCTAGTTTATGGATTTACTTGAATGCACCGCAACCCATCTTGTTTTCGCTCAATCTTTACGCTTGCGCGAATCCTTGGACAATTCCTAAAATCAGAAAAAACCAACATAAGCAAATATTTTCAAACTTACTTAATATAGAATCTAGTAGTGAAGCAGCTCAATCTTTTTAAAGGATTGTTTCTCTTATTCGCAGCGAAGTATGCATTCAAATATTTCTTTAAAAATGCGATCTAAGATATAATTCTAATTTGCAAAAAGCAAATTAAAGATCGCTGTTTTTTTTTAGGCTTAAGTGCTTTTTTATATCGCCAGAGAGATACCTCTATCTTATTATTTTATATTTTGACTTACACTTCAATGCTATAACGGCCGATCGATCTTTTAATCTACTTAGTGTCGACACAAACCGAGTCCGTAAACACTGATAACACAGCCGTTATCGATTACTTTTTCTAATTTGTACTATTTCTTTTTACCTGAGAGTTATTTTAAACTGATGAAAGTATGTTATATAAATAATCAATTGAACTGAAATTAAAAGGATAATCTATTTGCTCAAATTCCTTTTGAGCATCAGCGAAAAATGGCATGGCAGTTTTAAGAGGAAGTGCATTTCTGCAAGGAAGTGGTTATAATTCTACGAAGTTAATTCAACTGGACGATTTACCTTTTGTGTAAGTATCACAAGGAGGTGTCGGAAAACGCCTATAAAGTCGATGAACAAATCCAAGGAATGCATGATAAAGTCCCTGCTGCCAATGTGGAATTTCTCGATGATCAGCTGCGTGTCATAAATAACGAAGCCGCAAATTACGAATAATCCCACATACAAGTGCGCTTGGTAGATGAAAGTCGAGCGCAAAAACAGATTGACGAAAGAGAACAGGATCATGACGTTCAGCATACTCATCAAAGTGCCGCCAAGATACAACCAACGACCACGTGCAGCCAAAAGCGCAGAAATACTGAAGGAAACGAAAACGACCGTCGTACCTGTAAACATTTCATTGCATCATCATTGTCTGTCCCATAATCATTATATATATCATTATCATTGTATCAACATGGAAGTATATATTTATTTATTCTATCTGAAACAAATTCACTTCTTGCAAAGATTTCTTATACATTTAGAAATCATTGATCAATATTCTCAATTCATAGCTTAATACGGGTTATTTGTTTAACGAATTCTCTTACCACCTTTTTAAAATGTTTCACACAGTAAATATTCAAATTGTTAGCTTAACAATTTGTTCTTCATTCAGCAATCTTGTGTAAAAACAAACTTGGAGAAAATCAATTTCAATTTTGAATTTTAGACCAACTTTGGTTAACTTTGTAAATCGATTCAATTAATCTTAAACAATGTCTTATCTTAAGTCAATAGCGTAAAATGGATAAACCAATGCAATTGACTCACCGATTAATGCTGTCATGACAATACTCGGGTCTATGCTGACCACCAACTCGAGCAACGGCCCCAAACCAAGACCAGACAGGAATGCGAATCCCAGGAGGTAACCGAGACGCAGTTTCTGATTCTTGCCGTTGTCGGGTGTTGTCATCAGCGCGATGAGGAGGCCCAGGGTACCGATGGTTGTCAGCAGATTGGCCTGCAGGAGTTGCGTGTACATGTGCACGTAAGCCCCGGCGGCTGCCGACACGGTGGACAGGGACAGGCAGCCGTAGACATTCTTCAAGTGTTGTCTAACCGGTGCATTTCTGTAAATAATATTGTTATTGTTAGTTATCAACTCGTTTTCTAAAGCTGGCGCTAGACTGTGCGCCTTTTCGCGAATTATTCGTGAATAGAATCATGTCATCCTTTTATTTATCAAATGATAAACAAGGATAAACGATGCTCGAATCATGAATATTCGCGAAAACACGCATAGTCTGGCGCCAGCTTAAGATTCTTTTCGTCTTATGATACCGATGATCATGTCATCGTGTTGAAATTCTTTCTGTGCATTTTATGCTTATAAGAACTACCTCGTCATCGTTGTAGGAATTACATCTTTCACAAAATGCATTGCCAATGCATCCTATACATGTGAATACTTGCGAGTCATAAAGATCTAGTTTCATATAAGATAGAGACTTGTATTTCAAAACTGTCATCGAAACTCCGAGATAAATCTTTCGCCTATCTATCTTTATAAATAGCGTGATGCCTTTTTTCTTTCCTGATCGTCTCTATGTTTCTCCGTGTGCAGACCCGGGCTTGAACACGTTTTGTTACACGCAGTTAAGTCAAATAAGTAAAGCAGCTCGTGTTTTTTAAGACTTTTATCTTTTTTATCTTGCCTGGAAAATTGATTCAAGGCCTCTCGGATATTTATATCATCGCGGTTGCGATGTATCTAACTATAAAAAATGCTGCAGTCGCAACTTCACCTCATTAATGATGCCAGTCGTTAATGGTATTTTAAAACTAAGAGCTTCGATCAAACTTTAATTAGCTTAATCAATCGATTAATTCAACCGACAAAATTGCTTGAAAAACAAAATTTTTAACCACATAATTCGTTATTTCTGATTTCATTTTTTTGATATGTTAAATCAACAAAAAATCAATTATTCTATCCATATTAACGAACTGGTGCAGGTATTGCTCGATAAGTTAATCACCGATTAAGATCCGAGTTTAGTGATTCTTAAAAAATAATGAAAATATCGCATTTACATAATCGATATCATCACAAATCTGTGTGAAGGACTGACTCGATTGTGCAATGTGTAGAAACCGGAAATGCTTTCCACTGTGTCATTCCCCTTTCTCTCTTCCTCTTTTCCGGTCTCTGTACATTTTTCCAAGACGCATATAATTTTTCCCCTCGTCCGTGGAAAATTCTTTTCTCGAAATTTTTGCCTATTCCGCTCCTCGCCCCTCTCCGATTTAAGCCGACTTGGTGCTCCGACTAATGTCCATTTCTACCATTATTTTTATTTCTTAGAACTAGAAAATGAGTGAGTTAAATCGAGATTAAAGTTAATCCACATTGGTAGAAATGGACGTAACTCAATCCGGACGAGTTCAACCGGCAGAACCGTCCAAGACAAAATCTCTAATTATACAATTCATTCTCCCGAATCTGATCTTTTGTTTTCTCCGTACGTTAAACAACGAGAAATCGATAACTCTATCCATGTTAACGAAGCAGCACGGGTATCGCGCGATAAGGTAATCGCCGATTAAAGTTAATCGGAGTTTCGTCAAAGTTCCTCCAAGTATAAGAAGCACGACGCAAAACGCGGCTAAAAACAACGCGTATGGATCTGGAAAAAAAAACTTCAATACAGGGTGTCCCAACTTTACCGCTTAAACATTAATAACACTTGGGGGAGGGAGAGGAGGAGGGGAGGGGATTGAAATCGGTTTCGTTTCCATCAAGAACGTCATCATCGACATCATCGTCGAGGAAAGTCGCGAAATCTCTCTCTCTCTCTCTCTCTCTCTCGACGTCACACTTTTTCGACGTCTCTCGTTATACGCTTTCACTATACATAGACAGACACGCAACTACGTCGCGTTATCTACGAACGAACGATGTCGGTCGTCGTCGTTCCCGAACACCTACCGAGATTGAAGGTCACGTATCGCGCACGAATGCATAACGACGTATTACGTGGATTACGACAATCGGTCCTTTTTTTTTTGCGAGGACGCGAAGGTAAAACCAGGATGGGTCGCCCCGAGACGCAGAATTGCGTCACGGGACCGAGTCTCTTGCAAGCTCAAGAGAGAGAGAGAGAGAGAGGAGAGAGGGAGAAAGAGAGAATCGCGTACTTCGCTCTCCTCTCTTTCTCTCCCGATTATGTGGCTCGAAGCAAGCATCCTTTCGTCGCGAATGCGATACTTACAGCGTGCTGCTGAAGGAGTTGAGGAGGACGTTCAGGTTCAGGGCCGATGCCATAATTTTGCCGTCGCTTGACTCTCGCTGGTCTCAATGGGTGGCTCTCTCGCTCTTCTCTCGACTTTGACTTGCCTCACTGACGATCGACTGACGCGTCGCACGGGACGTTCCGCTCGCTCGTAGCCGCGATGACTGGCGGTATTTCCCGGCTAATTCTATGCGCGTGGGGCGAGGATTATCGGCGAGGTGAGCCGAGCCGACGAATTGCACGCACGTACGTAGCCGTATCCTCGCGCGGGGACACGTCAGTGATATATTCCTACGCGTATGGAAGCCAGCCGACGGGGCAGACGAGGATAGGAGAGAACGGGCGTGTCCGATTGGCTATGCGCGTCGTGGCCTTCCTCCTCCACGCGACGACGATCGCGCGGCGCGCCGCCAGATGGCGGCCGGCTCGACCGCGCCAGCGCTATACACGATGTCCCGAAAGCACCCGAAAGCGCCGAGCGCTCCTCCTCGATCTCGTAGACCATTTGACATCTAATCCAGATTCTTTATTCTCGATTTAGATATGCATGTTTATAAAACACCGATATAATATTAAATTATGAATTTAATACTGTATCATATAAACCAATTGCTCAGACATTTATGACAGCGATCGAAAATCTATATCAATAATCGGCAATAATATCGATACTCTTCATTTATCTTCAGGTTCCTGCAGCCCTTTAGATGGTCACAAAAATTTGCTCAAGGTTGATGATCCTTTAATAGTATCTCGTCGGTGCATGCGATTTCGACGCGAAATGTGTTGAAAAATATTACAAACTGAAGATAGCTATCTTTTTATAATTAAAAAAAAAACTTTTTTCATGGTGTGCAATTTTTCAATTATGCGCTTACTCAGCAAGAATTCGATTCGATGTTTTTGAAAGTATCTGTCAAATTGTCGATAAGCTTTAAAAAAAGATATATTTTACTATTATAACATCGCACACACCTCTACCTCTTTTCAAAATAATAAATATTATATATAATCATAAATCAGAAAGCATCGCGTGACTGTAATATAATTAATGTTATATTAATATATTAAATATATATACGTAAACATATATATATATACTATATATATATATAAACTAAATAAAAAAAGAAACAATCCTGCAATATACGGAGGTAATGTTAATTATAACAAATATTTTCAATTTTATACGTTTCCTCCGGCTTTATAATCGTTACGTGTTTGCAACTTATTATAAAATACTATGTTCTCTCTCTCTCTCTCTCTCTTCTTTCGGTTATCCCCATATCGTACATCCTATCAAAATGTACAATCTTCATGTCCGTTCAACGTATATATTCAAAAATTACAATATAACCGTAAACCACCTCAAGTATGTGGTTTGCGCTACCAATTATTTCTAGCTGATAAAAAAGATCAATCGTAACTAGAATACAGAGCTTCTTTGATACGTCGCGGTACTGTTCCTCCTATACACTCCGCTACGTAAAGCTATTGACACAGTTATCCAGCAGAATTTATTATAATCGTGAAATGACTAATATGAATGCTTTGAACGCTATATAACTCCCATCACAATAATATCAAATCGCATTAATTAAGCAACAACTTTAAGATGGAGGGCACTGTATTCTTCCAACGTCGCCGCCTTCCGATTGATTATCACTGTCTTCGGACGAACTATCCATCGAGGAATCATCGAAGTGATAATCATCGTCATCTTCTTCCTCTCGATTTGGGTCTTCGACGTAACGCGTATAAAGATTCTAGAAGGGACACAACGATGGAAAGTTAATTTATGATATTGAGAAAAGTCCATGATATGTATTACTTACACGTACTCTCTCTCTATGACGGATATGTCTCAGTAAAATCCAAAGTAATTGGCCGTCGAATGAGTCAGGCACGTTTTCTTGCTTCCTATTCCTCGCATTGGATTTGACACACTTATGAAAAAAAGGAACACAAATCAAAAAAGGAACATGAATCGTATATTTGTGTAATGTCTATTGCGTTCAATTATATTGTTTATTTTAGAGAAGAACGTGATATCAAAAATTATTATTAAATATGATAAAAAATATTTAAAAAATGCAAAAGATATATATATATATATATATTTCTAATTTTCGCTCACTCGCAAAAGATATAAGAAAGATTATTTCTGTCTATACGTACATTTGCGAATGATTTCATCACTGGAGGTTCTCCGCACGAAGGCACCCATATCTTAACATCATAATCCAATCCACTTGTTGCAAGAATGGGAATATGCGGGTGTCCTTCTAAGCAATTTACCTATTAAATAAAAAAAGCGTTATTTTTTCTCCTACATTGCGAAAAAAAATTTATCAGATTTACAAAATAAGAAACTCACAACTCCTTGGTTATCCCCTGCCATCCACTGTACAACAGCTTCCGTATTTTTGTCCCAAATGAATATATTACCGCAGTCGGATCCAGATATAACATATTCGCTTTTAGGTCCGAAGAAATTGACTCCCTTTACTGCAATCAAGCAACAAATGACAATGTAATCTCAGATATTAATAAATTGCAATTACTTAGGCCCGGTTTTTCATTATCTGGTTAACTTGTGGTTTAGGATTTTTACCAATCGCATTTAAACAAGTGGCTGAATTGTCAAATGCGATTGGTCAAAATCCTATTGAGGCATCACTTCCTAACTATGGCCGTGTTCCGATATACACTGCCAGTACTGAAAATCTATAGTTCACGTTACGTATACTATAGATTTTCAGTACTGGCAGTGTATATCGGAACACGGTCTATACTGGCGAATTTCAAAAGAGATATATAGAAAAATTAAAAAAAAAAATCTCAGCATGAAAGTTCATTAAAAAATTTATTACTGAATTCTTATTAAATGTCTTAGTTTTCTCTGTTGAAACTTTGTTGAAATAAAAAAGAGGTCTAAGAATTAAAAAGATCTAAAATCGAGGATATAGAATATGATCGCATTTTATGTATAACATACCAGTTGCACTATTCCTATGGCCCTGATACCTATGAGCGTAATCTATATGTGACAATGACGTTAATCTATCAAATAGATATATGTCCTCGTCATTATACGATGCAAGAATTTCTGTTCCATTGTGATTATATACAGCACACGTTACATGCGCGTGCTTATTCCCTGTCTAAGACATTTAAATTACACATGTAAAAGAAACAAACTGCAAAATTTGTTCTATTACTTTAAGTATCGATAGACCTTTTTCAGCAATAGAATGTGATACAACATACCAGATGATCAGGGCACAATTTATAAAGCGGCGTCGAAACTTTTCGCCGATCGTACACTCTCACGTAATGGGAACGGCCGCCAACGCAAAATTCATTACTATTAAAAGGATTAGAATGTATACTGAATAGTTGTACTTCTGACGAACCTTCCTTTACTACAAGTAATCTGTGAATAAAGAAGTCTATCTATATATTATATGAAAAATTAACATTATGTATAGATATGTTATGAGCTATAGACACAAACAATAGAAAGTATGAATATATATTTAAGCTTTTTAATTGCGATGACTCACTTGTTCGGTTTACTCTCTCGAATATCTATGGAAAACACCCTTGCGTCCTCTCCAGCAGAAAAAACTACATGAGGTGTTTCAGGATGCACAGCCAATTTGTGCGATGGTCCACGATGCGCCGCCAATTTCGTCGAAATATCGCGTTTAAGATCCAATAAACGCACCTGACCATCTCTAGCACAAGTGACCATAAGATATTCCACGTCTAATGGTAACCATTTGGCCTAAACGCATTATGATTTAGAAAAATTGATTAGAAAAAACAGATACAATAACATCAAAATACCTACTATAGAACATGCTAATCGTAATGCTTTAATTATAAATATATACTTGAAACATATTGCTTGTATGACCACTCATGAACCAGTGGCGTTTTTTCCCTACAGCCCAATCCCAAATAACAACTGCTAAATCATCAGAGGCACTCGCTAATAAATTTCCTTTTTGATTGAAGTTTAAGGCATTTACGCAACCCTATAAATAATAATCGAACATCAATAAATACCAATAAATAATGATGCAAGAATAGCCTAGTAATGATCCCAACACGATATATAAATATCTCGTGTAGCTCAATATATAGCGCGCGTTTACAAGGTGAATAATTTACCTGATGCTCATTAAGATTATACATAAGCTCGAGCCGCTCTACTGCATGTAAAGAACCGTAGAATCTTCTTTGGAATAACGGATTGCTACCTATTTGGCGATTTATCACTTCCGGTACAATGCGCCAATTAGGAGGTGGTTTCTCTATTTTTAAGCAATGAGGGATTTCTTCGTCTTCATCCTCATCTTCCTCTTCTTCGTCCCATTCATCCTCGTTGCCAGCTCTCCATTCGTTCGAGTCACCTGTCCAAAACTTAGAATGCTACATCTTACCAAACAAGTAATGCAAACGTACACAAAAGTATAGAATACCTCTCTCGTCTTTGTACCGATCAGATTCTTCATTAGACGTTTCTGATCCTCTGCGAGCTCCTGAACTTCTATTTGATGATTCGTTCTGAGCTGACTCATTTCTAGTGCTGGCAGATGCAACATTTCCTAAAATTATAATAACTATTATTTTCATGTATATAATTTATATATTAATGTCATATATAATTGTTTAATAACACTATATTACAAGATTTTGCACTTTTGTCATGAAGGGTCGTTCTTTAGCAAATCGAGTGCACATGAAGCTCCACTTCAAGTTTCCGACTTTTTATAATAAAGATAAAGGTTCAAGCTTCAATTTCGGACCTTTTCAAATTTGCTGGCACGTCTGGTTCATATGTTATAAATTCATGAAAATACCCATAAACGCATTTCAGGGGATTTAAACTTCTATTTTCTCGGATGTCATGGACAGTTTTTTTAGTCACATTCGTCTTCAATGCACTTGATTTACTAAAGAACAACTCTTAATGATAAAAGTGCAATTGGTTGAAATTCGTAACGTAGTGTAATCATTGATATATTTATTTATTGCTATGTCTTATCTATTATTCTACAAGACTTCTTAAGCATACTTACAAATTTCACAATTATAAATAAGAGATATACTATTATCAAAATTGTGCATAATAAAACAAACAATTACCTTCATCTGCGTCAGGAATGGGAGCTTCTCTTGTTACTTCATTAGACAAGGTATTCCCGGAACTGTCTTCATTATCATTTGTTATATTTCGTCTCTTACGATAATTTCGCTGTTTCGCTTTTGATTTATTTCTTTGAAATGTCACTGTATCATCACTTACGTTTCCAGCACTGGTGCTGCGTGCACTTTTATTTAATTTCTGTCGCTTACTCGAATCTTCATCTGAGCTATCGTCCGATTTTTCTATCGACGTACCGCTACCGGTATGTAATTGACCTTTCGAGATACTTCTTTTAACTTTATTCTGATCTGTGTTCAATGCGTTCGTTTCGTTAGTATAAGAAGAAGACGGACTATTGTCTTGCGAAGTAGTCGCTTCTGATAAATCGACCGAATTAACATTGGTGGCACACAAGATTTCTTTTAACATGTCTTTAGTTTTGTCACACTTATCAGTCGTTATCTTGATCTCATCCTCCACAGAAAGTTCCATAGGCTCGTTCGCTTCATTTTGCATAGTTCGGCAGGCGAGATTATCAACTTCAACTATATGACTAGCGTCTTTTAAAGCGACACTGCTCTCAGATGTAACACTATCTACATTCCTCGAGATGCTTGGATCTTTTAAAGAACTTGACTGCGCTTTCCTAGACTCCTCACTGTCAGCATCCTTGATGTCAGGAAGTTTCACCTCAAAATCATTACTGATATGCGTTTCATTTTCGGAGTCCATTTTATTTTCAAGACCTTAGATATATTCCTTTTGTTTATCCAGACTGCCAGCAATCATTCCTTCAAAGAGGTAGTTGCATCGACAACATATCCAAGGTTTATCTGAAAAGTGATATATCTACTAATTGACATTAATACAATAAGTAGTAAACTCTTGTTGCACATTATAGAAGATTGTTTATACATGAATTCAAATATTAATAAAGCATGTATACGTTTGAGTAAATTGTAAAGAGGGATTGTAAATTGGAAAAAAGAGATTGTCTATAATTTCTATCGAAAACTCGTTTTTCTTAACTAAATGAACAACTTGATATCATCCAAGACATCAGAACTCAGAAGATATGCAAAAACTATAATGCATGTTTGATAATAACTGTTATATTATAACATAAAATCAATTTCAAACTATATATCCATACTTCATATATCATTTTAGGGTAAATTTTAAGATATAACATCCTTTAAAAGTTATATTGATAGACATATTGCAGAAATTGATTAGAATTATAATAATAGAAGATATCCTATCACAACATTCCTACCTTAACTATACAAATATCTTAGGTATCAAGTATAAAACTTCTACAAATTCAACAAATATACATTGACATCTCTTCTTAAGAAACTTTGCCACTTTGACATTTCAGAAAGATAAGACATTTTTATTATAACTTTACAAAGTCAAACTTTAAAGTAGATTATTTATCCTCCGAGATATTTTCTTGAGAAACTTTACGTTTCGTTGCTTTGACGTTTCAGAAAGAGACAAGACATTTTTATTATAACTTTACAAAATCAAAATTGAATTTCAGGTAAATCATTTATCCTTCAAGATCGTTTCTTGAGAAGCTTTATGTTGCCATTTCGATATTTCAGAAAGACAAGACATTCCTATTATCATAACTTTACGAAGACTGAAATTAAGGTAGATCATTTATCCTTCGAGATCTTTCTTTAAGAAAGAAACTTTGTCACACAGTTTTGACATTTCAGGAAGATAAAACATTTTTATAAAACATTTTTATTATATCATAACTTTATGAAGACAAAACTGAATTTAAGATGAATTGTTTATCCTTCCAGGTCATAATAACACGTCGCAACGAAAACATAAGGAAAATGCATTCTGATGTAACTCTGCAGTGTAAAACACCGCGGAAAACCGCAAAATGTTGCGTCGAAGAGCAGGCACGGCTGGCGCAACGTCGTCGCTGATTTAGCACGGATCGTCGTCCGTAATACAACCCTGTCATTATTATAAGCGGGGGAGGAGAGGCGTTATAAACGGTCGCGTGTACCGCGTTGCAGATGTTAATTGCGCGAACTCACAACAGCGGATCGCGAATATCGACGCAGTCGCGCGCGCGTTACATAAATTCGCCACTCGCATTCCGACCCCCTTTTTTCTGCCCCTTCTTTTTAGCAAAATTATCTGCTAAAATGGCCAGCGACATACGTACGTAACGCAACACGTATATTGGCCTGGCTATATACAAAGTTTCGCTGGGGATGGCGAGTCTCCTCGACGACGCGAACGACGATCCGAGAACGGGACGTCGATCCAAACGAAACATGGACGATCTGCCCCGTCGACGAGGGAGAGCAAGGAAGAATACTCACCTGGAGACTTTCACTGACGGAACGCGATATGGCCGTGCTCCGTTCCCACAGCGCTACTACAGGCACGATCACAATACGATGCACGATAAGGTAAACGCACAACTCCCCGTCCGTGGTGGCTTCGATTACCATCGACGTAGCGAACACAGTGGCGCGACTTTCCTGATTTTCAAGTCGTGTCAAAATGGACGCGAGAACGAGACACGCGACGGGAATATAATAACCAATCAGCTGCGTGCCAATTGCGTTGTGGGTCCACTGCCAGCGAAAACGAGGCCGTCGATTGGTCGCCGCGAGAAAAATTCCCTAGTATCACGCATGCGCGAAATAAATGGACAAAATAGCCGACTTCGACTAAATTTCGATTAACTTAATCGGTAATTAATCTCCCTCTATAGTGCCACGTAAAATTAGTACTTGGAATCACACACACACACACACACACATATATATATATATACATATATATATATATTCGTAGGACTTAGGCGATGTCGGCTAGTTTTAAAGTTTAAAAATATTTTTTAGTGTTTGAATGACTATCAAATCTTTTCAATTCAACTTTTCAAATTCAAAATATTTCAAAACTTCATACAAAATAAAAAAACTAGATGACCTTTTTAATCACACTTCAAAAGTCCTCATACGAAATATAAAAATCAGGGATAAATTATATAATGTCTAACTATATGTATAATTTGTGATATAATCGCAGTTTTTGTTGAAGTTACCCCAGATCTATTCTTTGTAGCTATGTTACATTATTTTCTACACTTAAAATGAAACAGATATGTAATTAGATGTTGAAGAAAAAAGAGAAGATTGAAAAGTATAGTTATAAGGAACAAATCCATTAACGCCAGGTTTTACTAGATCTTTTAAATTTCCTACCAAAAAAAAAATGCATCTTAACCTAAGCCCATAACCATCCCTTCACGAGAAATGTAAAATTTCATGACATAGACCTTATTTAGAAATTTTAGGCTTTTTCTTTATTTATACGTGTATTTCGAGTACAAGCGTGATGCGTACTCGGTTAGAATGGACATGGAACACGAACGGATATTACTTTTCGGATTTATTTTGTAAAGGACAGTAGATCTATACAGGATGTGAATTACGCGATACTGCTGGCGTTTGATGCAATCCTTGGCCATAAATCCGCACACTCCTTCGCGACAGGTCCCGTTATAGCCGATCCTTTCATTTCACCTTTATTGTTGACAATCACACCGGCATTGTCCTCAAAGTATATGAATGTCCCGTCCTTCCTACGAAATGGTTTCCGTTGTCGTATGACCACCGCAGGCATCACTGAAATAATACACGTGCGTTTATTCAAAGTTCTTGGAAAAAAACAACATTGGAACCTATTCTATAGCCTTTAATGACAGTGGTCTAGTTTCCACCGAAACCTTCAATTCGCACCTAATGCGGTGTAGAACCATATTTAAGTCGATGGAAACGCAACTAATCTTTTTCATTACTACTCTACTTCCAATGGAAACAGTATTTCTAATGGATCTGCACCGAAGTAGAACCAGATTGAAGGCTTCGGTGGAAACTAGACTAGTGTCACTATTGTTACGTTGTAATTGCACAGCTTTTTAAAAGTTACAAAATAGACCCCAATGTTTGAGGAAAAAAAATAGAGACAGCATGGGAGTAATTTACCCTTTTTTCTAAGTTCAGGCTTTCCCTTCTTCACGGTGGCAACGATCATATCACCGGATCCCGCCGCTGGCAGACGGTTCAACCGGCCCTTGATACCTTGCACTGCGATGACATACAGATTTTTGGCACCTAAAAGACCAATAACACTGTTACAAAGGAACAACCATATCGGTAGAATAAGAAGTAATAAATGAATATAACTGCTCGAGTTGAAAATTATATCCGCTGATAAATTTATAGCTGTATATAAATCAGTCTTATAACAGATACTACAAATAATCTCAACAGCTTAATTATACGACATAATATGGCTGCAGTCCGATTCATACTCACAGCGCAATCAGCGGGTTCAAATCTATAGTAACGCAATGTGAACTATAAATTCATAGTGCTGTGAGCATAAATCAGACTGCAGCCTATGTATGCAATTAACATCTAAATTAACACATGGATCGAATATTTTGCTTCTATTTTAAAGAATAAAAAAATGTTCAAGAAAAAATTATCATATAAATAGCACTGGATTTAAGATAGTTTTGCAATTACAATACTTTTCACTGATTCCTACGAAACAATAATATTAATTATGTTATCGTTATACTTCATTTATTAGGAACTTTTTTTTATCAACCCTTGCTCTTTTGATAGACCCGGTTTGGCATGCACGCAATAAAGTACAGTCATGAAATTATAATCTATAGACTAGGAAATCAGGATTAGTCGTAAAAATTACTCGACAATCACAAACGACGGTCAACCATGTGCCTCTCTCGCTCACGAGAGAATCGCGCGGTTGCCCTTCGAGGTTAAGTATCACGCGATTTTTTTTTCAGACTTACCAGTATTATCGGCACAATTGATGACCGCACCGACCGGCAGACCCAAGGATATCCTGAATTTGGCCCCAGCCGACCCACCACGACCTTAGGAAGCAACAAATAACGCATTGAGACAGCGGTATTGGAACCGTTCATTTTTTCGCGTGTCCATCGCTAACGAAGTAACGTTCTCGTCTCAGCGCGCGTACGGAACGTTTTTCTGTTCTCCCGTCCTTTCGCTCGGGGCCGATGCGTCGTCCCGGCACAGATTTTCCCGGATTTCGTGGCCGATAACGCACTTACCTCTCTTCGACATCTTGGTTTGTTTGAAAGGAGAACTACGCGTAGCACACGCGGCAGAAATCGGAATGAGAAATAGGGATATGTCTCTCGCCCCAAAATTGCCACGACGGAACAAATTCCCTAAGCAGAAACAGGAACTGCTCTAGGTCCCTATATCCGTTCTGTTGGCACCCCTGGCGAACACGCGTTGACGCAAAATTCAAAAGCGTTCGCGAGTCGGCGAGAGCGGGCGAGAGTGGCTGTTAATAATTGTTCTATCTACATCTTGCGTAAAATAAAAATAACATGAAATTAAGGAATTAAAATAGATCACGAGAGAATAGGGATAAAGACAAATCGAGAGTCGCGCAACTATAACCTGCGCAATCCTGCGTTTGTCGTGAATCCGAACCGAACAACAGCGAGAGCGGCTGGACTCCAAATGGTTTTGAGATTTTAATTGACGATGGCCAAGGTACTAAATCTACTTAAGACGATACGAAATAACTGGAAGAAATCCGTGGTGGGAGCCGCGGCTTTCTCGTACGGAGTCTCGTACGGTAAACAAGCGTACGAGTGAGTAACCATGGGGGACATAACCTCAAACTCTTCCTTTTAAATTCATATATACACATGTTTCTATGTGCAATATTTTGTATGTGCGCTCGCTCGCGACTACGAATATTGATATTTTACAATATATTATAAGTTTGTTTTTTATTCCTGAACTGGCTGCACTAGTTCAGAGTTTATCTTTTTTACTCTACATTGAAAGGAAAAAGATAACTAGTGCAACCAGTTCAGGAACAGAAAACAAACCTAATATATTTTTACATAGAGATGTTTTGATTGTAACTACAATTTTTTATGTTACTGAATTTTATATTTAGTACGGAACAATTAATGCGCCAGTGTTGCGAAGATGTAGCCAAGTACGGAGACGCCTCTTGCCCTACAAACATCAAGCCTCGTCATGTGACTGTTGTTTTAAATCCGGCCGCCAAGAAAAGGTTGTCATAATAACTTCAATGTTAGCACGAGAAAAAAGTTGATCGCTCTTTGCTGATTATCTCGGTTTCTCTTTCCAGAAAGGCTAAGAAATTATTCCAGAAATACTGCGAGCCTCTATTGCACTTAGCCGGCATTTCGGTTACTGTTATTGATACACAGTCAGGAGGCCACGCACGTAACATAATAACGAATCTAGAAACACCTACCGATGCTATTATCGTGGCAGGAGGAGATGGTACCTTATCAGATGTTATAACTGGTTTGATGAGGAAGTACGAGCACAATCTTCATTCGGTCAGACAATGTCCTATTGGCATTTTGCCATTGGGAAGCACAAATACAATCGCGAGTATGTTTTATCAAAAGTATGAAGATTTAATTGACATACACCACATGATCGACGCGACAATGGCTATTATTAAGAATAATCTCAAATCCATAGATGCCATTGAGATCAAATTATTGAACGTATGTACTTTTATCGCATCTCGTTTGTTTGGCAAAACAGATAAAAAATTTGCATTGAAATAGCAATTTTAATTTAAGAACGATCCAGAAAATCCCATAAAGCCGGTTTATGCTGTTGGAGGCTTAGAATGGGGAGCTTGGAGCGATACGCACGCACGCATTGACAAATATTGGTATTGGGGTTCCTTACGCAAGTAAATCTCTCAATTTCTTCAAACACAAACTTTTCTTGTTCCTGTGCTATGTCTTATATTCTCTACTCTTGAATATAAACAGATATGCGGCTTATGTGTTCAATGGTTACAAATCAAACTTGAACTGGAAGTGCAATGCAGTAATGAAATATACAAATCCTTGCAAAGGATGTTCATGTTGTTATTCCAAAAATTTGTCTTACAATCAATCTACAAATTCGAATAGAAGATGGTGGCATGCATTTCTGCCAAGAAAGCAAACATTTATTTCTGGTAAAGAAATTCTTGTAAAATTTGGAATTAATTATTCATATAGGATAATACTATCAAATAAAATCAAATTAATAAAATGAGAAAAAAGAAATATGAATAAAATATTCGAAGAAATTTGAAGAATAAGCTTTACAGTAGCATTAATGTGTGACTTTTGTATAAACTGCGCGCCGTTACTATCGGATATGTAACGCAGCTCTCGAATATCACAACATTAAATTGAAAAATCAATTTAATGATATACTGATGCTAACAAGCATCTACAAGATTCCCCCTTCCCATCCCAACCCGAAAAACTGTAAAGAATCTTCGTTTATTGCGATAAATATTACCACATGCCTCGGTGGTCGAACTGGTACGACGCCCGCCCGGAGGGACGTAGGGAGGTCCAGGTTCAAATCCTGGCTGAGGTAATATTTTTCGCAATAAAATTCTTTACAGTTTTTTGGGTTGGGATGGGAAAGGGGGAATCTTGTAGATGCTTGTTAGCATCAGTATATCATTAAATTGATTTTTCAATTTAATGTTGTGATATTCGAGAGCTGCGTTACATGTCCGATAGTAACGGCGCGCAGTTTATAGAAAAGTCACACATTAATATTATTAGAGCACTAAGATCCGCTATGACCGTCATTGGCCTATCTCTCGATTTAAATTGTTTATACATATATGCGGTCTTATCCTAATTATTATTTACAGTAGCATTTTGTATACATATAATTTTAATAGATGTCTACTATGTGATTTTATATAATATAAAATGTATTTCAGACAATCATGTTGATTATAGTAAAGTAGTAAATGAAGATTGTGGCACATTTCATGAGATACCTATTTCAACAACAGAGTTATGCATAAAGACCGAAAATGTGCCAGTTCAATCAGCGCCTTTATTAAAGATAGCTCTAGGTAATAATGATGACATTTAGTATAATATCTATATTTATATATCATTATTTAAATATTAAAAATAAAACAAATGAAATTTGAAATACACTCAATTTTGTTTCAAGGCCCAGAAAATATTGGTTATACCACATTTGTTGAGAAAGGATGGAAACAAGAAAGGGACAATGAACTGCCAATAAATTCAATATTAGATGCAAAGGATATCGAATTATATCCTGAAATAGTAAGTTTTCTCTTCATAAATATTAATACTTTGTTTACATATTAATATATTTTGAAAAAATACATAGTAAAGATTTTAATTATTTCACACATACTGATCTATCTTTAAAGATTTTGATGATGTTGATTTTGTTTCAGACAAATGAAGATCGGATGTTTTACATTGACCACGAAGAATACGAGTTGAAGCCAATTCAAATAAGATTACTCCCACAATCTGTAACAATTTTCTATCCTAAATCAAATGGTTAATAATGCTTAAAAGCAATTTGAAACTACTTTGCAGCATTTAATGTTCATATTACAATGATCTTTTGATTACCTGAAAAGGGCAGAAATAGGATGATAAACAAACATTGTTGAACCAAATGTTACATAAAAAATTATTTAATATATCTTTTCTATAAAAAAATAATTTATTGCCGGGTACAAAAATATTTCAATTATATATAACGATCGTTAGTTTCTATATAATACATTTATGATCTAATGTAATGTTTAGTATAACGCTTATACTAAAAATTTATATCAGATCGTATTTATCTTACAACTTAATTAAATCGTCTTAAATGCTTAAATCTTAAACTACGCGAGGTACATTACAATGCTAAGCTTTAATATCTTTTTTCACGTATTTCATCACTCAGTAAATCAATGTAAAAATTATTTTATAAACCAGTCTTTTCTTTTTCATCAAACGTGCTATCATATCATATCACGAGTAAGTTTCAGTTATTTTATAAATTAGTGACCAGGATTTTAAAATCCTTCGCTTTTATATTATAAGATAAAAACTGAAACTGAAACCGAAAAAATTTTCAAGATTCAATTCGTGAATATCCATAATTCGTGAATTATGAAATTCTATGTTTACTATTTTCAAGATGTACTAGTTGGTGGTAAATTATTATTATCCGAAGAAAGATTCTTTTCGCTATTTTTACTAACGGTTTTAAAGAAGTCCAGTAAAGAACTACTTTTTGTCGTTTTTGTGACTTTTTGGGGCTCGGTCGATCGCGATCTGTTGGATCTTCGGCTAGGTGTTTGACTCTTCGGACTGCTCGAAGTTGACGCAATTTTCTTTTGTTCGTATCTCTCCTTCCTAATTTTCGTTAACCAATCGACATTCTCCTTGTACTTTTGCGGTGATATTTCAAGCAAATGTGGCGCCGTACCATCCACCACGAAATTTGGCAAGTTTAATGTAGGTGAAAGAAATTCTTCATTCCTGCCCGTGGACTGACTCGTACTGGCTTCGTCCGAATTGTAATCTCTACTCGTAGTAGGGATCTCGTTATTTGAACCGAATAGTCTTCGCATACCACGTCCGCATACCATGTCCATGTGAACTCGTTTCGCAACCGATTCGTTTTCGTGAATAGGTGACAAAATACATTTAAATTTTCCCTCAGATCTTGATCCCATCATCATTTGCAGGTAACTACGTTTGGCAGGATTGTGCTCATTTCCATTATGATCTTCCTTAGTAGATTCGGGAGTCACAACTGTGGAATAAAAATACTTCTTTAAAAATAATACAGAATTTATTAGAAATTTTGAAGTCTTCTTTAAGATACTCGGTTTAAAATTGCTCCGCAACCTTTAAAAATTTTCCAAACTTAGATTTATTAAATTTATATACTCTATATTTTTCACTTATTTACATAAACCTTGAAACAGCAATTTATTCTTACCTAAAACAGGTGTCTTGTGTTCGTCCTCGCTTGGTGTAGTTTCTTGATGACAAATAGTCGAATATCGAGAACTTGGGGTAGTTTCTAGTTTCATCTCTAAAGGATGTACTGTTACGACTTCAGCTTGACCGCGGATTCTCATTTCTTTGTTATCTTCTTCATGCTCGAGTCCCACTCTCCATATTCTATGACGAGCATCGTCGGAGCAAGTCACTATCTAAAATAATTGTCAGGATTAGATAAGTATTAAACTCTCTCCTCTACAAATATCTAAATTTTTCAGAATTGTGTCAAGCAGCTAGTCTGAGATAGCATCAACATATAATTAGCAATTTTTAAAAATATTTTTGTTACAATATAAAATAAAAAACTTTTATTTAATATGTATATTAATAAACATTAAAATGGAACCTTAGTTTCTCCCTTATTGCACCATGCAATGCAAGTCACTTCGTCTGTGTGACCGGAAAGTTTAACTAGTGGTAAGCCCGATCGGTTAGTGTTCCAAATGTACGCGAGTTCATCGCTGGATCCACTGGCAAGATAACGGCCGTCCGAACTCAAACAAGTTTTTACATAGTACGTACGATTTTGATGCCCATAATACTCTGCCACTGTCGTAAAGAATTTTTCCATAATTTTACTTCGTTAGAATTAGAACAGAATATATCAATATATTTCATATTTTGGAGAAGAGGAATATTTACCTGGTTTACGATTATATGACGATATGTTATAAGCGTATATAATATTATCCATGCAACTTGCATATAACGTAATTCTAGCCGGGCATATCAGCAATGAAGAGAAGCCGTTCCTGGTACTATTCCCGGAGTAATTCATTAAATGCTTAGCTATTGGCTCTTTCTTGTGGACAGTGTAGTTCTTGCGCAAGTCCCATACTTTCAATAGACTGAAACAAAAAAGATGCGTTACGTTCCCGCGGAAACATGCGTAGGTATAAAGGCAGTCTTACCCGTCGCCTGCAGCACACGAGATTAATGTAAAATCATCTTGAAACACTAAACCGGTAATACTTTGTGCTCGTGATACTTGAGTGTGCAGCTTCCGTCTTGTATTGCCTGTACAACTGATACTATGTGCATTAGCAATGCAATTATCTGGCTTAGGCTGATCACTGTGATTAGCTCTGATGTCCCATATCATGATGAAGCCATCTCTAGCACCCGTTGCAAAGACAGCTAAAATTTTAAAAGATTCCGAGATATTTTAAATGGCGCAGCATATTACAAACAGCAATTAAATTTTTCATACAGATTTAAAGACAAATGTAAGAAATTAAATCGTAAAAGTGAAAGAAATAAAAAAACGATAATTTTTATCTTTCATCTGCAAAAAGAAATGTGCCAGCAACCTTTTTAAGAAACACAAATGTTTATAATTTTCATTGAGCGATATTCAGGTACCTCTGTCATCATCGCGAAATACTGCTGTTTTTACGCTTCTCGTATGTGCGTGAAAGTAATTAATTTGTTTTATTTCAGGCCTAGTGACATCCCATAAGCGTGCTGTGTGATCTCCTGACGCTGTAACCAGCTTCATCTCCCCAGGCATCCAGGCAATGTCAAAGATCGCATTACAGTGTGCCTTAAAGAATATATATATATATATTTCCTGTTAATACTTCTATAACTCATAAGAAGCTCACTCGTTAAATGGCAATCAAGATAAATGGCAACCTGTGATCCTTCCAATGGTAGATTCTGTTCATCCTTGATCCTGATGTCTTGAAAGGCGACTTTCCCATCCTCGTTCGCCAATGCAAGAATCTCCTCACATCCCGGCGTAGTGCAGAAACGGCATGCAAACACCGGCGGCTCGGGATTGTAATCGGCCGCGTTTGTGTTCGGAGTTATTCCACGATACACACTGTCATGGTAGCATTTCAGGCGATGAAGAGCGAGGTCATAATCACATATCATTCCTGCATCATATCATTGTAACTATAGTGCTATTGTAGCTATATCATTAAAATTTGATGAAGGTAATTAATTAAATTTATATATTTTTTATTTAATTTAATGAATTAATTAAATTAACATTTTTTATTTAAATTTATTATTAGATTATAGCAGTGATTATAAAATAATTAACTATTCTAACAATGCTTCAATCTTTTATGAATACAAAATATAACGTTCTACATTACAGTGTATCATTAAAACTCGATAAAAGTAACATTGATTGCAAATTGTATTCTAGCAACACTCCAATACTCTTTAATTAGAAAATGCCATTACAAATGTCATTGTAGTTACATTCCGTAGCTATAGAGCGTCATTAAAATTCGACAGAAGTAACGTCGATTGCAAACTACGTTTTAACAACCCTCCAAATCCTCAATCGAGTTAATAAAATCAATCCGACTGCATTATTACAGCGCGGATAACCTGCGTCCTTGCAATTCGAACGTCCGTTTAAATCCCCCGTAAGACGTATACGCTCTCGTTTATTTACCGAATCCTCTCTCCCGTCGTTGAACAGCATTTGTTATATTCATTTTGCACTGACATCAATAAAGTTTCTAGAATAACGCTCCTAGAATCCACCGTATAGAATTGTTTATACGTGCGACGCTGTACGCGGGAAATCTGTCAGATTTCTCGCGCTTGCAAATTGGGTTTGTTTTCATGTAGCGGCGCACGCAGCACGAGATTAAAGACAAAAAATAAATAAAAACGCGATGACGATATTGGTCGCGTTTCAGCAGACCAAGCCGCTCAGTAGCAATTGAACGTGATTGGCTCTTACTTTTAGAACCAAC
>NJRP01000094.1:290576-362895 GCA_003063835.1 Aphaenogaster floridana | reverse complement strand
ATAGCGCGAATAGCGTATTTACGAACGCACCCTTCGTGTGCGGGAATCGCCGAGTATGCGGCGGAAAGACCCGAACGGGTCCTATTGTAGAAAGAGATAGCGCTACTCTCCCCTTACCGCAAATTCGGCAAACCTCTTGCCAGTAGTACTCTGTCCATAGTTTCTTAGGTCCATGGTTTCTACCTTAAGCCCGTATCAGACTATGAATTGGGATTGAATTGGAATTTGACCAATCAAAGCTAAGTTAACTGAACTTGTAATTGGTTTTCTTTCTTCCGATTGGTCAAATTCCAATCCAATCCCAATCCATAGTCTGATTCTGATACAGGCTTTATGGCTGCGTTCCGATATTCACTGCGAGTACTGAAAATATATAGTATACGTCACGTATACTAGCTGGATTTCGTAAAGCGCATATGCGCGCATTTTTCTATAGTAAACGTTACGTATGCTATAGATATATGCGCTTTACGGAATTCAGCTGCTATAGATTTTCAGTACTCGCAGTAAATATCGGAACGCAGCCAATGTAACACGCAGTTGCACCAATCTCGGCGTTTCTTTTGTTTATGATCGAACGAACTCACGGGACCCGACGGAAAAAAATGGTGGTTACTGGAGATGATCATCGTGACAACGCGGAACTAGATGTCACAGAAAATATGGATAACAGTCAACCCAACGGTGAACTGGTTCCAAGAACCGAACAAAATAACGACGAGACAGACGTGCGTTAATTTGCTTAATTATTACATTTATTGTTTATATTTTCTCTATTTTTACGGCTCGCTCCACAAGGTGGTATCTTGCAATTGAACAGAGTTTACATTAAAATCTCTTTAAATTAAACATGAGCTTTTTTTCTTCTTTCTTTTCACTGAAAAATTGCGTAACATCGCACAGTTAGGTACAGCTGTGAATATTAACCGTGGATAATAACATTTATTTATTAATTGCCGTGATCTTTGTGCCAACATACTGAAATATTGTCAAGGTATAATTATAATTCGGAGATGATTTCTTGCAGGCAAACGCGGAGAATAACGAGCAGAGGCAGAAGCCACAACAGTCGCGCTTAGAATCGTTCTTTGCCATAACAAAATCATTAATCATACGAGCTCTCATAATTTATTTTATTAGTAGCCTCTTTAGACGCTCCGATAATAATCCCAAGTCTCCCAACGCCGTTGGCGACACGCGCTTACAAGCTGTAAATATATTTTCGAATGGAACGTTATTTGACCTTAGTGTGTATCTGTCGGAGTCTGAGAACTTCAGAAGGTTTGACGATCCGCGATCTTTGATTTGGTTCGAAGAGGGTCTGATTTATGGGGATTGGTACGGCGGACCGAATCGAGACGGATCCAGGGTTCTCGAACACACGTTTGTCCCTTCCGAGCGATTAAAGCAGAATGGCTCGATCTACCTTCATATATACATAACAAAGAGCGGAAAGTCACCGAATCCCAAAGCTGGCAAAGGCATTTACGCTGGCGATTATATGTCTTACTCCAGAAAGATGTTAAATAAATTTAAGAAAATTAGGTATCAGAAGAGGCACAACTTACTGACTGGTGAAAGCACGGCCACTAAAGAGGAGATGGCAGTGCGTATTGTTTAATTTTTGAAATTATTACACAAGTTATATATGTATATTAAATGTAAGAACTCTTGCAGAAAGCCGAGTTAATGGATCAAGAATTCGTGTCGCACTGGCATCCAAATTTGACTGTTAATTTAGTGTTTGATGAAACCAATTGGGTGTACGGTCAAGTACCGCAGCCGTTGGACGAATGTAAGTTTACAGGTATATTTACATTTATATGCACAAATCTATGTTAATACTCCATATTGCTCTTCTCTTAGATATACATTTCTTACCTGGTGGAAATTCTTACAAGCCAATACTATATACGAATGATTTTTGGAACATGCAGCGGGACTATCAGCCATTAAATGATACCATAGAACAATTGGAGCTCAGGTTGACTTACCAGCCGCTCTCGTTATTCAAGTGGCAAATATATGCGGCTCAGTCTGTTAGAAATAAATGGATGTCATCGTTCATGGGTTTGTTACATTTTCAAAATTAAGACTTGGTTTGTCATGCGGAGAATTGTGGTTAGTAAGTTTTATCATCTGTTATCATTGTTCACATAGGAGAGACATCTGATGACGATGATAACGATCAAGATACTTTGAAAGAAACCTTACTCGAGACGAATCCATATCTACTAGGATTGACTATAGCTGTATCGATTTTACATAGCGTGTTTGAATTTTTAGCATTTAAGAATGGTAAGCTTTTAAAAACCAAATCCATCTCTAACAAATATAAATATATCTCATACATATTGCACAACTGCAATCTGAGAAACTTACTTATGCTTTTCAGACATTCAATTTTGGAACAATCGAAAATCCTTGGAGGGTTTGTCGGTTCGCTCTGTATTTTTCAATGTATTCCAGTCTCTCGTCGTTCTCCTTTACGTTCTGGATAACGAGACGAATACGGTTGTGCGCATCAGCTGCGCGATAGGTTTGTGCATCGAAGTATGGAAGATTAACAAAGTTGTAGACATTAACGTTAATAGAGAAGCGAAAATACTCGGGGTCTTTCCGAAGATATCATTCCAAGATAAGGGATCGTACGTGGAATCTTCTACGAAGGAGTACGACAGGCTCGCCTTCAAGTATCTATCATGGGCCCTGTACCCTCTGTTGGGCGGATACGCGATTTATTCTTTAATGTATCTGGAGCATAAGGGATGGTACTCTTGGATTCTCAATATGTTGTACGGATTTCTGTTGACTTTCGGATTCATTATGATGACGCCCCAGCTATTTATCAACTACAAATTGAAGAGCGTCGCGCATCTTCCGTGGCGTATGCTGTCGTACAAATTCCTGAACACGTTCATCGACGATATCTTTGCATTTGTGATAAAGATGCCGACGTTGTACAGGATCGGCTGCTTCCGCGATGATATTGTTTTCTTCATATTTTTGTACCAAAGATGGATATACAAGACCGATCACACTCGAGTGAACGAGTTTGGTTTCTCCGGGGAAATGGAGGCTCAGCTGACGGATAATAAGAAGCAGGCAGCTATTACCGCTGGGGACCGCCCGAAGGACGGACCGGCGAAAAAGAATGAATAATATTTGGTGCGCATAGATTTAGCATCAAGTACGTTATATCCTACGTTGCCCCGAATTAATAAAATGTCCGATACCAAAGGAATATAAATTACACACATCGACATTTATTTATACAAATTTCCGCATAATCACGTGTGTGTGTATATGTATATTCTATCTCCGAATCCACACAGTTGCGAGCATACTGCGACGCATGGCCAAGTAAGAGGCAAGGATAGAAATGAATTCTTTTATCCGAATTTAGAATAACGCACGCGAAGACGCGAGGAGATCAAGATTGTAAGACACGAACGGTACACACGTGCGTACGACACAAAAGATGTAGACGGGATAGCTCTTCGTGGATGTATCTCGCGCGATCCTCTAAGAACAAGCTGTAAACTTAGGTAGTATGCTCAACAGTGTTATCATTCGTGTAAATGTTTGACAAAATAGACATTTGCGACGTGCCGCGAGAGCCGTTCCACCAACTTCGATGTTTAGCCAAATGTCGAAAAAGGAAAAAAAAAAGAATCCACTGAGCATCAACGATTTCAGACGATGTTAGTATTCACATTTATCGGGCGAGATGTTGCTACGAAATAAAATTGATTTAATTATCATACATCACACGTGTACCTTTTCTTCCGAGCGGCAAGCTTGAATCCTCTTTGTTTGTATCGCGACATTTTGAGATCACGCAGAGGGGAGGGATGCGCATTAGCGGGTCTTTTTTTCTTTTGTAAATTCGAGAATTCCTGTGTAACAAGGGGGGAGAGGGGGAGATCGTGCTTACTAATGCCGACGTTAGTATTACAAATTACATTTAATGTTGTATTTTATATTTCGTTAGAGTAATCGTATAATTATCTCTACCGTCGACTTACTGTCTATATTTTGGACAATATACATTTATTACATATCCATTACCGTAATGTAAGTACTCATTTCCGAAATGAGATTAGTTTGTAGCGTAATTTATGAGCATCGTCGCCGCACGCCAGGTGTGCGGCGCGTTCAAGTTTTAACGTAGCTCTTCGAGCTAAGTTATTACGTGCGGTCGCGAGGATACTTCTGCGGTGTTGTGGAAAATCAGAGTATTCGAACAGAGAGAGAGAAAGAGATAAACGGCGGTATCCCACGTGTCATCAACGCGGACGCCGATACTGTAAAAATTATCATTTATAATAAATATAGGTATTCCTCTTAATTGTTATCTTCACTACTTCTTAAGCGATATACAGGAACTTAGAAAATTTACAAGCGTAAAACGATTGCGTTTGGTAAACCTATGTGCTCAGGATCGACGAACATCGGTGTCGCCCAGCATGGAGCAACTCGGTCTTGTATCATCGAGATGTCATGACGAGAAAATACATATAAGAAAAGAAAAGAAAATGAAACAACTTCCCAGACAATACAAAATCCAAAATCGGGACATAAGACGTCTTATGTCTCGATTTTGGACTTTGTGTTGTCTGGGTTATATCTGTCCATATCTGCAAGTTGCATTCGAGTCGAATTATTATATATTTCTCTGTTATTTTACACAACTAATCTCTCTGCGCGGACAATAAATGTAACGACGAGAAACAAAATATCTTACATGCATGTATTACGTATTGAACGGCGCATAACGAAACGCGAGACCGTAGCGATAACACAGCTGGAACTCTACGAAAATCTTACAATTAGATTATATATGTATATAGAAAGAGAGAAGCACGCTGGAAAAAAGGAATTAAATATGATACAGATTGATAAATTTCTGAATTTACGCTATAAACGGTACGTCGGTTTCCTGTTGCGTCTTTTTTTTCTTTTTTGTTCTTACAAGAAGGCACTTTTCCTTCCGCGCTTATTGCAGTTGTCGTTAGTAAGCTCTCTCGCATGCGCGTGTAATACAGTATATGTAGTAGAATCTTTTTATTCCCTGGCTCTTTTAGCTTTTTTTTTATGCTTAGTATTATATCTAATGTACATAACATACACACAATTTACAGATTGAAACCGATATCGCAGATACCGTTTACATATCTTTTCTGTTTTAATATCTACATAACGGTATTGTGGAAATTTCAGGCATATAAGTCTTGAATACCGGATACGATAAAAAAAGCTAAAATAAAAAATAATTTATCGCCGCGATTTTTGCGTTCGAGGTTTGAAAAGTTCGGTTCAACGATGCGCATGTTGCTAAAACAAGAGATAATTTAACTGAAGCCGTGAGCGTAATTTCTAAATAAAAAATTTAAAACATTTAATGCGTGGTTTAATCTACACATTATTAACAATGGAAATAATAGCGCCGAAATACAGATTCCACGTTTTCTCTTCGCAATATATAATCGTGGAAAATAATCTTGTACAACTTTTTCGAGTCAAATTTTCAAGCAATCTTTAAACATTAAACCATTAATTGAATTTACATTCCAATTTAGTGAACACGTCCGACACAATAATTTATTTCATCGCTAAATTCGAAAGAGTTAATCAAGAATTAAAATAATATTCTATTATATTTAGTATCCACAGCTTTACGAATGGCAAGACGGATGCCTACGGATTTCTAACTTCGCATAAGAAAGAGATTGGAAGCAATATCGATAACGAAAGTTTCGTACAAATACAGTAACGCAAGGCCAAATTTCATAAAACAACGAAACTTCTAACAATATTGGACGAAAAATATTATTCGCCGTATGACAGCTTTTTAATATTTAGATTTAAACTATAACTTACTAATAAAACTGCAAAGAGAGATCTCTCATTATAAATTTAGAACTTACAGCAGGGTACTGAAGTATTTACTAATCATAATCTGGTTATTACTCCAGATTTGCAAGTCTTGTAGTTTTGCGAAAGAAGGCCCGAGTAGATCATATAAATTGCATCGAGCTAACATGCTGGTGAAACTTGGTTTACCTAGCATTTGGCTTTTATATTTATATCATATTTTGGATACGCTCGTCATTAGACAAACATCACTTCTCTTTCATTATAAGTATAGCTGTAGCTATCGCTTTTTTTAAAGGGTTATACGAATTGTACAGCTTTTTTTTATGAATATTAAATTACTCGAAATTACTTTCAAACAATGGAACTTTAATGGGAATTTTAATGGGCGATTGTAGATTTTTAATAATTATCTCATTTTCAACAGCCTTACTTTTACAAATAAAATGACAAATATAAGGCAAGCTTCACGCAATATTAATACTCTCGAAAGTATCCAATGACAATATAGCAATATACGATATTAAAGAGATTAAAATCCTATACGAATCTAATACATATACGATTACTATACAAAATAGTTTAAGAGAACACTGGCTAAAGTATGATTTATCTACGAACGCGATCAAACCATTGAAAAGAAACGAAATATGCGAGAGTCATATAGCTTGTGTAGTATATATAATCCTCCATAAATGCAATTTTTCTGCTCTTTGTAAAATAGGCACAGATGTTATTTAACTATACTTTGGATAATACATGAAACTTTATAAAGAGAGATAGAGTATATATACCTGTCTCTTATACACATCTAGATGTGTATAAGAGACAGATATATTATATATATATATATATATATATATATATATAGTAAAATGTGATGTCGCGTTACTTCCCTAAATACTTTTGCCGCATACAAAATGTATACTAAATTGAAACTGCTATTGCCCGCTATTATCCGCTTCAATATAAGTGATTTATAAAAATAAAATATTACGTCATTACATATAAACGGGGTACTGATTTCGGTTTAAAATTAATATGTATTAATTTCTTATAAGATAAGTATGCAGCAAATGTCGGATTAAAATACACCTCGCTTGATTTATTAATATTGTGTGTGATTTAACGAGGTGAAAATAAATAATATTATTATTGCGACTGATTGTCATATGTTAAAGGAAAATGTGAAAATAAAAATGCATTTTTCTGAGTAAAAGATATAATCCATGAAAAAAAATCCACGCTCAAATCTCGAGGAGAACACATCTCAAATATTAAACAAGAATTATGAGAATAGTATTCTAAAGCTCATTTATCTAAATTGATGGGTTACTTGGAACAATCTCAGTTAATTAACTTTTCGTCTTTCTTCCTCTTTTTTTCTTAATCTGACAATGAGTGAACACGCACTTTTATCGATCATTGTACACACGTTTGTCGATAATCTCATTTTAATGATTGGAACTATTCAAATGGGCATAATTTAACTCGAAAGTTGTCAGGTGCAAAGATTCCTATCATTTGACCAATATTTTAGAAACATATTTCTAGTCAACTTTGGCTTGCAAATACTATTCAAACAAACCAATATTATCGAAAAATTATTCGACACTATTACATTCTGTAAGTACATCGTTCATAATATATATTTTACATACGATACGATAACAATATTTATCAAATATTGTTGGTCTACAAATGAGTAGATAAAATCTAAAAACCTGCCGTAATGTTTTCATAAAAACGTTTGTAATTAAGTACATTATTTTTATTACAAATTATATGAAGATAGATCCTTAGAAGAATATAATTTAAAGCGCATCGTGAAAAATAATTCACTGATGCTCTATTTATTAAAGTGCTAATCATATTGATCATACAAGAATCCACCCGACCACTGCCCAGTTAAAGTTACATATCGGATATCGATGCTAGTTTAGAAACGAGGTGTGTCGCGTTGTTTGCTTCGTGATGAAAGATCTGACTACAAAACTTATTCTACAATATGTGAGGTTCGATAATCGACGGTACAATTGGGAAGAGTCATTACTCGTCACGAGACAAGATCTGGCAACAACAATTCTGACGAGAGTCAGCGGTTTTTGCACCGTCGGTTACATCAATCGCTCTTGCTCTTGTTCTGCGTAGAAATATTTCACTAGACAAATTAATCTATGCTAAGGCTACGCGTTCTTTTTTTTTGTTTTATGGCTTTCTGCGTGTCGTTTACTTCGACATTGGCTCGCGAATAACGTATAACCGCTAAAAAATCATTATGTGATACGAATTCTTTTTTTGCTTAAGCAGCTAGACCTGCGTCCTTGGCCATACTGTAGAAAGAACTAGATGGATTGCGAAGTAACACTTCCGGAGAATCATATTCGATGATCAGACCTTTGTCCAATACGATCACTCTGAAACATTACCATCGTTTGTAAGCCGAAAATAGAACAGTTTTACGATTGTATCATGATAATTGCAGATAGATCAATGTAGAAAATCATTTTAATATAATAAAAGCCGTAGCTAAAATAGAGGTAGTCGTCCAAACTTCCGTTGTAACGTACAATACGGCACGTTCTGGACGTGATATTAACAAGCACATGCGTTACAATGGCGCGCGCGCGAGCATTTTAAACATTTGACATGAAAATTTATTATAAAATAAAACCTAATGAAAAATAAAACTTAAACGACCTACATTCATCATGACATTTTTTTCGTTTTTCTTAATTTATTCCTTGAAACATTGGTTTATAATTAAAAATCACAATTATATTATTTTATTTCGACTTGCACTTTAAAATATTTGTATTTATATATATATGACTGTAGGTTTCTCCCTCTCCCCCTCCCCTCTCTCTATCTCTCTCCCTCCTTCCCTCCCCCCCCCTCTCTCTCTCTCTCTTCAAAATTATAGACATTTAAAGAAAAAAGAAGAGAGCTGGAATATTATCTAATTATCTTGAAAAAATATATAAATTCATATAAACAGATATTCTGAAATATCATTCCAAATAAAATAATATAATTGTAGTATACACGTACAAACACACGCGAAATGTTAAAATGTTAATAACTTGAAACATACCTGTCAGAATCTAAAATAGTATTGAGCCTGTGGGCTATTGTGAGAACTGTACAACCCTTAAATTCTTGGCGGATGGTAGTCTGAATTAAATCGTCCGTTTCTAGATCAACCGCGGCAGTTGCCTCATCCAATATGAGAACTTTCGTTTTCCTAAGTAACGCTCTCGCCAAGCAGATCAATTGTCGTTGCCCTACACTTAAATTATCTCCGCCTTCAGTAACTTCGTGTAAAAGACCGCTTGGCAAGTCTGCAAAATCATAATAAATAGACTATACTTTTCGAAAGTACAATCCGCCGAAATTTTGTAAAGAAAAATTACAAAGATCGCTCATACTTTCTATAAATGATTTTAGATGAGCGTGCTCCAACGCTCTCCAAACTTCCTCGTCGGAGTAGCAATTGAAAGGATCCAGATTCATCCTTAGTGTTCCGGAGAACAATACGGGATCCTGAGGAATGATGGTCAACATCGAGCGCAAATCGTGAAGACCCAATTTAGAAATATCGATATCGTCAATCAAGATCTTGCCATGAGCTGACTCGATTATTCTGAAGAGCGCCAATGTCAAGGATGACTTTCCGGCGCCGGTTCTACCCACAATGCCGACCTTCTCACCGCCGAGAATGCTGAACGTCAAACCATTCAGCACGAGATCTAATCCCTCCCTGTAGCGAACTTTGAAGTTTTTGAAGTCGACGCGACCGTGCTTAGGCCACTCTTTCGGAGGCGTATACTCTGTATTCTTCCACGGCGCTTCTTGCTCGGTCTCGCTATATTCTTTTATTCTCTCTACCGCGACGATATTAGTCTCGACATCGGATGTCATGCGCACCAGCCAGTTTAAGGTCTGGGTAATCTATAGCAAACATATAAACATGAATCCTCGTACATAAATACATACAATCCTTTCATCATATACCAAACAAACATATAAATATCACCCGCATGTAGCAACTGTTAGCGCTTTTGATATTTTAACTTAGCTTTATCACAGAGACGTTCTATCATACAATATCATCATTATATATAACGCTAAAAAATGTCACATTGTATTGTACATATATCGCCAATTATCTTACTTGTAAGGCATAGCTGACCGATAGACCAACGAGTCCTGAACTCATGGTATCTCTACCTAAGACAGCGAACAAAGCTGCGAAGAATATAATTAAATTTCCAACCATCTCCAATCTCACGGCCAGCCATCTACAACATATGCGTTTTAGTTAACAATTATGCATAAAGAAATACAATTACATCATCTTGTAAATATATACCTGTTTGCAATAATGCTAGGAAAGTAACACACTTGATTGAAATCTACTCTGTTTTCAGATTCATGGATAAATTGTTCTTGCACACCGTACGCTCTAATTATTTGCGCACCTAAACGATACATAAATAGATTTATTTTAGAAACGTAAATTTTTATTATAACAAATAGAATATTGTAGAACATGCATATGTATAACTTTAAACATACCAGTCACTGATTCACTAAAATGTGAATATATAGGAGATCTCGACACGGACTCTAATCGTTTTAATTGGCGCGACGTTGCAACGTAAAAACGTTGAATGAAATAATAAATCGCACCTATTGGCAGTATCACCACGATAAATATAGGTGTACTGTAGCTAATGACAACCAGAGTGGCTATCACCTGCAATGCATACACGCTGTTAATAACACTGAAAATATCCTGTGCTTCATCATTATTCTCATGAGGTAGAGAACGCGAGATGTTAATATTACCGTATTGTATACAATATAAATTAGTCGGAGCAGGAAGAAATATCTGCGTGTCAAAAAAATATATATAAATAATACGCAAAGTTGATCGAACGAATCAGCTTCACAAGGTGTATAAATAAAAAAGGACTGGATAATATCCCATGCAGAAATTCTATTGAATTAAGCGCTCATATCTTTTCCGGATAGCAGTTGTTTATACAAAAACAGACAAGCTAGCGTTGGTCGTTTCATAGGCCCACCAACATGTACCATGAATATGATTATCGCTGTGCATTAAACAAGTACATATAAGCATGTGTCAAGGTATACTTAAGTTTCTCTTAGTCAAACTCGATACTGCTAAAGTACCCTTTACTCCGGTACAGATAGAGCAACTCATCGACTGCAATCGTTCTGCGAGAACGGACACAATTATATTCGATGACGGACTCTACGGCACATTTACCCGTGTCCCAAATGTATTCTCGAAACCAGTTTGCAAAGCTACGGCTGGGCTTATACCCTTCCAAAGTGTCCAGCGTATAATAATATACCAATACCACCATTACTCAGGCACCTCTTAACAAATACAAATTATATATCCGGGGATAACAACATATCTGATCGCAGTCTAAGGTGTACGCAAAGTTCTCCGGTGGGAAGGTGATGGTACACGTGTGGAACTCAAACTGCGAGGTCGAGAAGATAAGGGAAAGCAATGATAAGAGATCCCAACCGGTATTCTCGGCACGCTACGAAAGAAATTACCTCGAACAAGCAATAGATGGTATCAGAAATTTGTGGGGGAAGAGATGTATCCAGTACGTCCACGTCTTTAGCAAACCTGGAGATAATACGACCAATAGGAGTCGTATCAAAGAAGGTCAATGGGGCACGCATCACAGCACGCAGCATCACTATGTGCATCTGGCGAGCAGCCAACCAACAGCCCAGCTGCGGTGCCAAATCGCAGAAAAAGCTCGCCATCGCTACAACATCAGACATGGATGACCTTCATTGTAACCGCACCTAATACAGTTTGCGCGATTTGTGAAAAACAGAAGGATAATAAGCAAGAAATTAACGAAAACTTATCTCATAAGCGAACAATGTGTTATACATTAGACGAGACATGTATTACACGTAAGAATAGCTTTCTTTTCTACGCGTTTGACATTAACGAACTTAAACGTGTTTCGTTTCTCTTTGCAATGCGACACACTTATCAAAATGCTGAACGAAATTGCTGTAAATTGCATTTATCTTTCTCTTTTCTAATCGTAATGTTGCTCGATATTCAAATTACATTTGGCAATATCATGGACTTATACTATCGCTCTGGTCTCATGTTATGCGAAGGTGTGGAGTTTGCTGTGGCATACCAGACAGGATATACAGTGTGTTAAATAAAAACCATTCAATATTTATATGGCAGATAGTACACACCATACTGAGTAAAAAAACCTTAGTAAACATAGGTCGAAAGTTCAACCGTTTCTGAGATACATTTTTGTATGTTAGCATCATGATTGACTTACTGGCTTCTACGTGTCGCATGCGACGTGAGAAAAAGATAATCTGTCTAAATCTTTATCTCGATATTTACAGAAGATGTTCCACATGTCCTTCCATTTTCATACACGCTTGGCATCTTCTTCTTAGAGTCGCGAACTTTTACGAAAATTCCAGGTCTCTGTCAAATTATTTGACAAACACGCTGAATTCGGTCACGCGTAATTCTTTTAAATCATTTATTCTAAATTATTTATAATATTTAGACAGATTATCTTCCAGTAAGTCAATCATGAGGCTAACATACAAAAGTGTTTATATGTTTACTAAAGTTTTTTTACTCAGTATGTGTACTATCTACCATATAAATATTGAATGTTTTTTTTTAACACCCTGTATATATATATATAGCAATAGGAAATACAAATAAATCAACGTTCCCAGAAGGCAGAATTCGTAATTAGGAGGATGTTATACAAGCAAGTATAGAGTAATAAGCGTTATCAAGCACAAGCAAAACCATTTCTGTACACGAATATTACTGGTATATAATTGTGTCCATTCCCTGAATGATTACTACACTATGGTTGCACTATGATTTATATACAAGTAGTTGTACAAATTATCACGACGACAGTCGTGAGGCAAAAAATTAACAATAACGTTCTCAAACAGTAAAAACAGTAAAAACTAAAAAAAAATTTAATGTAAAATAAAATCAATATAAACATAAAAAAAGAAAACAATTGTAGAGTTTGCTAAGCGATAATGATAAGAATGATAATGATTTGACGAAGTAAGTTCCGTCTTGGGCGATATTAAGCAGTTTGTGAACAATCGAGACGATCGTCATTCTTTACCGTCTCTAATTCGTCGGATCCAAACACGTATGCTGACAGTAAACGAAAATGAACATCATCAACGATAGCATCTCCCAAAAAAGGTAAACAGCAGGATATCCGATCCTACTATACTTTTACTCTTAAAATGACTAAAGCAATTGGCACACCCCGTAATCAACGCTCGGTCAATGAATTTCACGATATTATGCAATGCGACTGGCGTAATATAAAATCCGGCAGAAGCATTCTCATGATTCAAGTCACCCTTTCGTAAAATAAAACACAAAGGTAAGATAGCTGAGTTAGCTGTTAACACCACAGAAAAGATAGGATTCGTTGATACAAGGCTTTGCGTGTTTCTCTGCAGTTATATCTTCGGTTAAGTCCTAACAAACCGCCGGCATCAGAACTTTTCGATCCCGTGTACGGATAAGTGACGTATTTTTCGATTGTCCCATCAACGTTTTGCTCCAGATACTTGAAAAAACGGATGTCGTTAGCAGGAACGTATCTTTTGATGAATTTAGAGAAAAAGCTGAAGAAAGCAGCCAACTATGGCTGTTACCTGGCCGGCTGAACGCACAAAACACACGGGTAAGCCGCTCAAATGCCGGGCAAGCAGCATCGAGGATATCTCTCACCATGTCCTTTCGTATCCTTTCACGCTTGTCGATCCACCGTGCTGTGCCGATTGCCGGCAACTTCTTACACGCATCAAGTAGCGTACCCGTGCCCATATACGCTTAGCCGGCAGGCTAGCGCTACTTTACTACATTTCGATGTTTCTTCTAAAACTCCAAGCTTTGTTATTCAAAATAATGCTATATTCAAATTTCCAATCGAATCCGAATTCGACAAAATGTACATTTCTACTGCTGAGAATCCGCATTTATTATTTTTTTGCGTCTATCGAGTCTTTATATATTCAAGTATGCGGAACAGCAATACGTAAACGCGCGATTTTATCAATAGAAAGAAGAAAAAGGTATTCCTTTTTACTTCACGTCTGTAGGTCTCATCGTTTCAAGTAATTCTGATGGAAAATCAATGTTGATTAATATACAAAAATTACTGATGGAACGTAAATTATTTACCATTATAATAGAAAGTAACAAGAATACTTCGTGCAAAGTGTCGATACTTCAAAGTAAATTTAAATGTGAACTGAAACAAGAAAATAAAGAGAAAGGGGGGGGATATCGATATCTGTAGCAAGTATCGCTCGACAAGTAAGAGATGTAATATTAATCCACAACAACTGTCACAGTTCATTACTTATACAGTAGTGCGTAGTTATATGAGAATATCATACCGAAAAGAGGCAAGTCATCCAAGTACGCAGAATAACCGGTAGGATATTGTCAATAACATCAATATCTTTACCAAGCCGACTAAGAATTCGGCCAGTCGGAGTTCTGTCAAAGAATGACATTGGGTTGTGAAGAACGTGTTGCAGCGTACCCTCGAAGATACGCCTAGAAGCGATTACCGTCCCTCTAGCCAGGAATAGCGCCATTGCGAATACTGTCACGCCTACAACGATCGGTAATCAACTTTGATTTATCGGGTTAAAAATGACAGTTTTTTACATATCAGACATTTGCGTCCGCGAATTGTGTCGCGTCGAATACCGGTTTTTTTTGCGAGTGAGTGAGAGAGTTATTAAGGCTCTACGATCGGCAATGTTCATTTTCATTAGTTGCTCATCACCTGTTCATCTAAACGTCATATATGCAAGTTCCTCCTCACTGCAGTCACACATGAATTGAGGTGCGCATAATTAAAGAGAAGTAATAAATATAAGTGTACAAATAATAATTGTGTGTTGAGAGAGAGAGAGAGAGAGAGAGAGAGAGAGAAATGGAGCGTAGGTAATGTATGTAATAAGAAGGTAAGAGAAGTGATAAAGTGATGGTACTGTGTATGATTACACTGTAAAAAAAGACACATACGGTGTCGCAGGGCATGCAATTACGTTGACTCGTTAATAGTCATTAATAGTGCGCACTTCCGATAGTCGTCTACTGATCATTAATGGGCATTAATGAGGAATAGAGACTGCGAGAAGACCGAACGCTCTCTAACTCGCCGGTATATAAGTAATCATATTTGTACCGATTGGTGGACCAGTGGTTCTGCTAAATATTGATTCGTGTAGTGACATACAGAGATTAAAAACTAAAACTCTTGCATACCGATGCTAGACAAAACAACCAAGCCCTAATACTTGGAGGTAAAATGTTGTCTATTATGTCAATATCCTTTCCACAACGGTTTAATATTCTGCCGGACGGCGTAGTGTCAAAGAATCCTAAAGGTGATCGTAGCATGGTGAATAAAAACTCGGAATGCAGCAGTTTACTGCTCCGTAGACAGCCGACAGCCGATGCTGCCTGCGACAGCACCACAAAAATGGCTGAAATTTAATTTAAAGTAAATGAATACAGCATTTTGTCGCTCGCAGTTCTGTTACTTTTACACTTTGTATCACTTTGTTCTGCTAGCATTTAAATCGATTTGCTAATGCGTGTAATTACGCGCAATTATGTTAAATTTGGATGCTGCAACAAACTTCCTTCATATAGGAGATAGAAGAACAATGAGTCTTTGTCGTTTCTTTTAACCATGTAATCATGCTAACATAGCTGACGTTAGTTCTTAGCGGTAAGTTAATATAACAAAACAAAACAAAAAGCGAAACTTGTTAGATTGTCGTGACTCAAGACGGAGAAAAACTTGCGGCACATATGAGATACTACGGCTCGCATTCTCATCGCATATTTAGCACTAATTGCACAATTCCACGTTTTGCTCGACAAAAATCAGTACATGATATACAGACGCATTTAATATAAATGTACCATAAGAAAGAATACGAAGGAGTCATATTCAGCATTTAAATTTCATTCCATTCTCAAGTTGAGTTTTATTGACTACGTTGATTCTCATTGTTATGCTTTGAACATTTAATTAGATAATCCAAGTAAGGAATTCGCCCACATTTAGTGCTAAACGTGTCCAATATGTGTTTTAAAATATAATAAAAATTCAAAAACAATACATCTCATTGATAAAAACTTTAACCAAATTAAAGAGAGGGACAAACGTAATCGCGATTGGCAAACGAGAAATGTCTCAAATTTCCCTCCATCTAAAGCCTGCTTAAATTCTTCTAGATTAACATGTGTTGTTACTACGCTCTACAGAGTCCAGCTCAATTTACACGCAATTATCTGATCAGGAAATCAGCGCAAACATTTTGCGAAACTTTAAGTTACCATGTGTTTAGTTAAACGAATAATTTTTATCGATTTACATTCATTCTATAATAATTTCAATTAAAATTTCCAGGGCGTACATATTTAAAACGTTGATTAATCAATACGGTACCGACTGATTTCCCATTTTTATTATTTTAGGACACATTAAATGCTAGGAAGCTTTCTTTGTTCCTCTACTTCATGCTTATATTAGATGTAACAGCGTGTTACTATAAAAAATCATTTTTTCTGTAATAAACTTTAAACATAAAATAATAGTCATGTGTGTGATTTATAGTCTATCTGATTAATATTAGGTGAATAAAGTTAGTGAACAACACTGAGTACACATTTTTGATAGATCATACAATTTTAAGATCACAGAAAGATCACAATAGAACTATGTACAGATACATATAACATTCATCGATTGAGGCATCTTAAATATATATTTGTCAATAATTTTCCTGCGCCACTTTTTGTCTACAATCATTAAAATATAAATTCTCGCGTATAGAAAGGGTTATTAACAAAAAAAAAAAAGATTAATAAATTATCTAACAAAAAGTGCAAATTGTACCGAATAAAAGGCATTTCAAACAGAAAGATCTGTCATGCAATAGTAAAAAAGCGATCATTTAAAAACTTATTACTACGACACTTGCAATCAAAAACATATGGCTACTGAAAAGTTCCAATCTCTAATTGCCTTTTCAGTTCTTAATTAGTAACGTTAGTGCTCTGTAGACACAGCAAACCACACTCAGTTTAATTTTTTAAAAAGAAATTATTTGGATTACTTTTGGAATTAAATGTGTAATGTGATGTATATATTCGCGGATATAACTCATTTAGTAGTTAAATTATGTATGATTTTTCATTATTATTAATTCGGCTCAATGAAGTTTTAGATATGAAGGAACTACGTTAAAATTAACTATACCCCAATGATGTGTAATCTGTGAGGGAACATGCCTTTTAAATTACGATATGCTATGACGAGCAAAATTAAGTGCCATTGCCTGTTAACGTTGACATTAAATGAAGTAATCGCCTTCTGCGGTAGAAAAATGATATGTATATTTATATAAGTACACGCGTAACAGCGACATAGATAAGCTTACCTGATCGTCCTTTGTAAACGCGAAATTTTACGCAATACTGAACGAATCTACCTAACAAACGGATAATGTGTTACAAAGATTAACGTATGATACGGAAACGTACCTTGACCTAAACCAAGTGCACCGTATACTCCGAGGTACATGTCCCGCTTAGCTGTATTGACCGCTGTGTCATTCGCTGCTTCCTGATCGTTCGACCAAACGCTGAGCCAGACGCTCGAGCCGATGCTGAACGATTGAAAGACCGCATTCATCACGATTGTCGATATCGACAAGAACCATCCAATGGATTTCAAGTAGTGAGAGTACACTTTCCATTTTACCTTGCGAAAGAATAACATAATACGTAAGTATATAAGCAATCTTTCCGTCATAAAAAGAGAATTGCGGGTATTATCTTTTCAAAAATTAGCAGCGATATCTCATGTAACTTACGCTTCCAGTTTCGGCCTTCTCAATTTCTATCAGTTTCTCCCCGACGTTGTTAGGCTTCGGTGCTTCTTTCTCTTTTACACTATTGCTATGCATGTAATTCGCCGACTGCTGGCTTTCCGTCGAGTATTGCCTATTTGTACACAACGTATATAATTTTCGAATTAGTGTCGCGCGTATTTGAATCGTCGTTAAAGGAATATCATATTTATATACCTTTTCAGAGAACCATTAAGTGATTTTCTATCGGTCACTGAACCGGATTCACTCAGACTCTCAGATATCCTGGACCGTACTCGAGTTAACTTTTGTTGCAGCTCGTCCGCTCCTATTGTTGATTCAAGCTGCTGTTTAATTTCGCGTAAATCTGCTTCAGAACCCTCATCAACGTGCACTGTTTCAAATTCGTCATGTAATTTTAGAATGATAAATCGTTCACAAGATCTATCAATGTTATACAAAGGGGAAGAGAAATTCAAGAGAACTCGCACATGCACATTTTTAACTATAGCAAAATGGGAATTCAAACGAGAAATTAAATAATAAGTTATTGGAGTTAAACTAAAAAAATAGAATTATTCTAAATTAAAAATTCAAACATCCTAATTCAATAATTTAAAAAAATTTCAATATAAAAACTGGAAAGTAATAATTACTTGCATTAAAACATATTTTAATTATAATATAAATATATGATTTATGCATTAAAATTTTTCATATCGTAAAAGCGTCTATATTAAATTAGTTACACTAGTAAAAATTTATTAGTCTTAAACGAACAATATTCATTACTATTTTGCCGGCAAGCAGAATCTTAACACAAAGGGATGGCAAGACTTTCGATTTAATAAAATATTTCATCGCTAGTGATCTCTAATAACAAGGCAAATACGGTAGTATTTCTTATGCAAACATACAAAGTAGGAAAAGGAATTGTAATTACTTTTTCGCGGACTTACGATTTCCAACTTAAATCCAGGAAAAATGTAACAACAAATTTTAATAAGTACGATATAAAAATACGCAGCAAGAATTAAATTATTAATAGATACCTTCTTGTAAGTGATGCACTAAGAACTCGGCGAAAGCACCTTTTTTCTCCAGCAATTGTTTGTAGGTTCCGCTCTCGGTTATCTCGCCATCTTTAAGAACAATAATGTTGTCGACTTCCGGCAGGTATGTGATGCCATGCGTAACAAGTATTCTAGTTTTCTTCTTCAAAAGGCCGTTCGGACCTATCACTTTCTCAAAAATGTGTTTTCCTACGTGCGAATCCACCGCGCTCAGAGGATCGTCTAAGAAATAATTTTCCGAATCGTTATATACAGCTCTAGCTAAGGCTACTCTCTGCTTTTGACCGCCAGACAAATTTATGCCTTTCTCCCCGATCTCCGTTTGATCTCCCGCGGGTAGCATCTTAAAGTCCGGAGTCAATGCACACGCTTCAATCACACGATTATATACTGATTTGTTAAGAGCCTTTCCGAACAGAACATTGTCCTGTAACGTGGCATTTTGTATCCACGCTTGCTGCGAGACGTATGCAATTGATCCCTAAGAGAAGTATTTGATATTAATCTTCAAATTTCAATCGATTTATCTACTTATAATCTGAGAGATGTATAGAAAACAAAACATCATTCTTTTTGATTTTATCAATATTGAATTAAGAATTATCGTCTTATTTCGTATTTCAGACATGTGATAAAAACATGTAATAGAATTTATACTATACAACAAAATATTTAGCATTTTTAATTCTCTTTCAATAAAAGATTACTTATATAAATGTGACCAGTGAGAGATTTCTTCTTTTTTACCTTCAATTTTATCACTGTTCTTGTTGTAAGATAAATATAAATTCTGCTTCTATACTTCGTGTTTCTGATTCAAAGAAAGAATACTCACTTTTGTATTTACTTTCCCGCTTAATTTGTCCATCTCACCAAGCAGAGCAGATAAAAGGGAACTCTTGCCTGATCCCACTGTACCAACTATTGCTACTAATTGACCTTGTTCTACATGGAGATTGATATTTCGTAGTATTGGTCTCTCGATTTCTTCACTGTCCCAACAGAAGCTACCGTTGTCAATTACTAATGCGTGCGCTAAATCAATGCGATAAAATATGTATCGTAGACGTATTATATTCACCATGCATAGAGTACTTCAAAAAAGAAAATTTTACACTTACGTTCCGATGGATCATGCTGTACATTGTTAGGATCCAGTTCCTCCAAGTTCATAAATTTATTAATACGTTTTACAGAGACATAAGCCTGTAAACGTGTACGCAAAAACATTAGTTAAGCATAAAACATTAATATACATTTCTAAATAAATAAACTAAAACAGTAAAATCATGTATATGCATTACTTAAACTTACTTGTACTATATTACCAATCATCATAGGCAGCATAGAGAGTGGAAATCTTAAAATGTTGAACAAACTGAGTGAAACAAAGGCAATTGTACTATTTAGAACGTTCTTTTCGTCTATAAGTACATAAGTTGTAAAAGATACCAGAGATACCTGCACATTTATGAAAAGATGACAATATAAAAAATACAAAGGATGTTTAATTGAATATAAGTTATCGAAAACCTCAGAACTGGAAAAGTAAGAAAGAATAATATTTATTATTATTTCATAGCACGTGTGTTTTGGCAAAAAGAGAAATTATATACAATAAAACTTTTAAAAATATTAAAAATTATAAAATTTGACTATAAAAAAGAAAAAAAGATGATAGAAAGGCATTCGCGTTACACACGAGCACTCCGTAAGATTTCTATTTCTGAGGTCTTCAGTTATGATGTACAATTCAAATATACAGTTATATGTACAATTCATTTACATTTTTGTTAAAAAAAAACGTACCAAAAAAGGTGCGCATGACCATATAAAGCTCGTACCAGCGTTCAAATACGCCGCTTCTTTTAACACTTTAATCTCCTTGATTCTGATTTTAAGTATCTGCTGCTCGTATGAAGGTTCCCACGCGTAAAGCTTCAACACTTTGATACCGTTAAGTACTTCGTTCATTAACTTTACCCTCTCGTCCTTGCACTCCATCTGTCTTATTTGTAACGTCTTCACTTTGTTGGCGATTAATCCGTTTACGGGAATAAGAATGATCATAACTGCTAAACCGGCGAATACAGCCGGTCCCAATATATTCCAGAGAAAATATAAAGCTAGAACTATTTGTAGGGGTGCCGACCAGATCATGTTTATGTACGCAGTTAGGTCCATGAATCTTTGAGCGTCTACGGACATTAAGTTCACTATCTCGCCGAGCGTGGTTTCTTTTCTCGCCGCGTTCGACATTCTCAACGCTTTACGGTAAATCGCCGCGATTAGCGCAGTACGTATGCGCAGCCCAACCAAGAACATACGATGAAAATATTGGGACAGCACTAGTGTCTGAAGTATTGCTGTAAGTAAAAGTAATCCAGCATAAAGATATCCTTTCCACATCGGCTCATCTCCTTCGGTAAAACCAATCAAAAGCCTAAAAAATGAAAAAAGAGACGCATTACAAAAATATGTTACATAAGCAAGTCAAGAACAATTTCGTAAAATTATCGTCGTTACACGTTTTACTTCATGCTTATTTCATAAATCACGGAATAACATTAAAGATATAAATCGGGATTTGCATGTTAAGTTGAGTGCACTTACTGTAATATTTGTGGGCTAATAAATGTCATAACGTCTTGAATCAGTTTCAAGAATGCACCGAACAAGAATGTTGCTCCGAAAGCTTTGCAGATAGGCGGTAAGATGGAGGCGATTTTCTTTTTCCGACCACTGTTAAAGTCTACTTGTCCAGATGCTTTTCGAAATGATACTTTTGTACTTTCTACTCTATATGTATAAAAAATATCTGTTATATATACGTTCCTACTAAATTGGATGATAAAGATAATCAAGACATGTATGTTATACGACACATCCTACCTAAAGTAAGTCCAAATCAGCCTTGTTAGCACAAGAAATGTATGAACATATTGTTAAAAAATGCTCTCAGCGAACATTATACTATATGCTAATATTTATGATATAAATATTTTTTCTATAGGTATATGGTATATGCAAATAATATGCTGTTAGCCGTAAAGTAGATAAGATAATGCAGTAATATACTCTAAAAATATATTATCAAAAATAAACCGATTTTAAAAAATTGCTAAAGAAACAATTTTATGAACAATATTATTTTATGAATATTATTAGTAATTTACCATTTCTAATAAATATATTTTCTCTCAAATCTGCACGCTTTGTACCAACATCAATATAAATATATTCCTTATATTTATTTCTGACAATTTTAAATAAACATCTTTTAAAGAAGCTTAGTTAAGTCATATTGATTGCAGGTAACCTTGATCTGTACGAAAAGATTCATCGATTAAACTTACTCGTCTGTCTTTCGCAAGCTCTTATTCCAATATTTGTCGAATTTCGGCACGATCTCTGTGGCCATGTCCTCTGGATTCATGGACCACAGATCGGACGTCTCGAGTGGTTTTCGGAAACCCTTCCATGCTAAGGAATCGAACCACGCAAAAAGAATTCTCGAGGGAAAAGAAGAGCCTTGCTCTGGACATGGCGATTCAACCTACGAATGAACATACATATTTCAAAATTATTCGTCAACAGTTTCTATACCAAACAGCGTCATGTATTACTGCAATCAATACAAGAGAGATTACCGTAGGATATTCGGAGAATTTAGGCTCTGCATCGACCAGAAAATTAAGTACGAACAATATCACTACTATCGGATAGTAGATCATATAAGACACCAATGGGTACGTCGTTTCTGCCTAAAAATAAATTGTTTCTTTATCATAATTGTAACATTATGTTATACTTAAAAATCACCTACTTTCTTGTAAAATATCAGAAAAAGCTGATAACGCGAGATACTGTTGTGATAAGAAAAGATAAAAGAAAATATAAAAATGGAGTGTAGAAAATACTGTTTAAAAATATATCTACACTTAAATAGCTTTCCGCTATTAACATGATAGAAATCTAACTTACCCCTTTAATGAATTCATTTACAAAGTGTCTATATTGGACACATCCACATAACGCAAGGAAAAACCAAAACAGGAATAAAAGACCTGACGTCCGCATTCCATGTTTTCTATTGTATTGCATTAAAGTCGATGCTAATGTCTGAAATAATTAACAAATTTAATTAAACGTTACATAATGAATTTACATGATTATTAATTGATTAAATAAATACGATTACTTTTTCTCTAAAATGACGAATCAATAACCGTCACTTTTATTTTATAAAGGAAAAACGGGAACAGGGGAGTGAAAAGGATGTTACTAAAAAATTTATGGAAAAATAATTTAATAATATACTTAAAAAATCTAGAATACTACTAAGATAAAAAATAATGTACTTACAAAGCTAACAATTTTTACAATGGGTGTGCAATAATCAACACTGTAGACCTTATGAAGAGTACTTTCGTGTATCGCCATTCCTAAGTCAGCTATGGAAAGTAAAATTAATCCTACTGTAAGTACTTGCTTAGAAATAAACAACCACGTGTACGGGACGTTTCTCCTTTTGCTATTTAAAAGGTAATACGCTTCCATCGCCGAGAACGCCCATAGAAATATACATGGCACCCATACTAATATCGTCTTTTGGAAGCATTCTGTTAGATCTGGATCGTTTGTGTACCATGTTAGATTAGCATCCTAAAACAGTCAGAAATTTCGACCAAAATGTTAATCTTTCTCGCGCCATTTTAACGGATCTTTTTCTTTCGCTTTCTATTATGAGATGCCATAAAACTTACAACCTTAACTTTAATAACGGATCCGACGACAAATTTGAAGTCAATTTTTGTCTTAACAGAAATATCAAAGCAGACGAATAGTTAACAAATCTAATCTTCAGCTAACTTTTAATAGTTTAGAATTTAATTTGCTGCTAGGAGATGTACAATTATGGAGCTATTTCATTACGTAAAAATCGATATCAAATTAGTTACAGAATTAGTCATCAAAGTCACGAGTTATGAAGCATCCTACATACAGAAAGCTCGATAAGCACATTCGATGTATGTGCACGTGCACGTAAACTGATCCTTCATCATTCCTTCGTGACCGATATGAAAACGTGAGTGGCAGGTCGCATCCACTTAAATTAATTTGATTAACCTGAGGCTCTCTCCTGGCCACACACACTCATCACTACTAACTCAGATTGTGACATTAGAAGCGAGAAAACGCATAATATAAATTCTTACATAATATTTTAAAATAAAAATATATTTTTCAATAAAACAAGACTTCAATAAAACAGACTTGTAAAATATACCAAAAATTCTCCTTTTATTTCGTTATCAATCAATTAATAAATCAATAAATAACCATATATCTGGAATTAGATTATGCCCAATCAAAAACAAAACAAGCTTATGTTCACGACTATGATAACTGTCAAATTAATAATATATTTAAAAAATATGATTTAATTCCTCGAAACAAAGAGAGAATTTTCGATATTTTATATGTCTATTCTAGCGATTGCAAATATTGTTTTATTGAAAAATATTTCTATCTTAATATATTTTGCAAGAATTTTGATTATGTGTTTTTTCGTTTCTGACGTCACAAATTGAGATAGTAGTGATAAATAAACCAGGAGTCTTATATAACAGAATTCTGAGATATTTTGAGATAATCAAAACATTGAATTCTAAAGCTTCAGGATGACTTGCTTGAAGATTAAATTGCCTGAATTTCAAACTTATTTTTGCCAATTTTTTGACAAACCGAATGAATGTACTAAAACAAAATTTTAAGCGATATTTATATATGAAAAGTAGAAAAAAATTTTTTTATTACAAAATTACTGATATAAGTGTGTGAAACATATAGCGGAAATATAGTCCATTTCTTAAACATAGTCGTTGTTTTGCAATGATAACTCGTCTTCCTTTCGTCCGATCGATGCAAATTTTGACTGCAATCCACTTGATGCTACACGGAGAAAATTTTATATTAAAAATTACTATGTATGGCAATAGCCGTGGACCATGCTGGAATTATAAAAATTTTTACCATGTTTTCACAAAAGAGTTTAATAATTATTTATATAATAACATAGTAAAAATTTTTATAATTCCAGCAATGGTCCACGGCTACTGCCATACATAGTAATTTTTAATATAAAATTTTCTCCGTGTACAAATGCTTCGAACCATTCAATTGACCAATCAGAACAAAGAATTCTACCGATTGACCGATTGACAATCAAAGAATACAAAGAATACTTCAAAGCATTTGTAACATCAAGTGGATCACAGCCATTATCACAAAATATGTGAAATATTTACAGTTATCGGGTAAACTAGGATAAAAAAGAACAAATAAAGATTAACGAAACAACGCATACTACTAACAAAAAATCGATTTTTTTTCGTGTGTTTCAATCTAAAAAAATTAATATCTCAGAATGGAAAATTTTTACTTTGTATTTTGAATTGTCTCTAGTTCACATGAAAATCGGAGGTACAATATTGCTTTAAAATTTCAAGTATGATGCTTAGTTTTTGAAATGTCATTGCAAAAGAATCTTGAAAAATCAAGTTTTCAGACAAATTTTTCTTTGTGCGCCACTCGGTATTATCGGCTGTAATTTCTGCAATTTTTGAAGTTCCAATGTCAAATTTCAAATTAGATATAAAAATGCTAGTACTTTCGAAAAATGCAATTAAAAAATCAATTTTTTGATCTTTTAGTCCCCTTAAGTTAATCGAATTATCAAATAATATCTGTATTATTTCGTTAACATAGATAGAATTATTAATTTGTTGCTATTTAATATAAGAAATTATGAAATATATGAAACATAAAATTTTGTTGAAGCTATCAGAAACTGCAAACAATACGATGTCTTGTTAAATCTCTAAAAGAGAAATTTTCTCTTGCCGATCGGCAAAAAAATTATCAAAATATCGATTTGAAAGGTTGCAAAAGATACAGTGTTCTGTTAAATGTTTACAGAAGAGAATTATCCCACAATCTTCGGAAATAATTATCAAAATATCGGATTTTTGAAAGCTTTAAAAATTGCGAAAAATACGATGTTTCGTTAAATCTATGTAGAAAAGGAAGTCTCATTTATCGAATGCGCTTACTACCAAATATTGACAAAATACCTCTATACATCACATACTGGCTCGTGTTCGAGCCTGGAACAATGTCTCGCGATTTTTTCAGTCATGATAAAATTTGTAGCGTTGCGTCAAAAAGCTCATGAAAAATTAAAAAACAATAACGGGACGATGTTTCGATGAAATCCACGGTAAAGGGATCATGGCGTTTGTTCCCAATATATTTAGAAGTTACGAAATGTTCATCGATTGCGCTTATCTAAGTAATCTGTCATTCCAATAACTGGGATTGCACCGAGTAGCGCCGAGTGCAGCAGACAATGAAAAAAAGGGGAGAGCCCGGTGATATAAGTCGTTCCATTCGACGCGGCATTCAGGAAATTAAACTATTACACAACAGCGTGATGTGCAGCAGACGAGACAACGAAACTGCTGTTCAATTATTCCAACGATTTTTTCCTTTTTCTATTTTCCTCTCGCATCTCGCCTATCCCATAGTTAGGCCAGTGGCACATACAAACATATAAACAGTAAGACGTAAGCAGCAAATAAACCAATCAATCACAATCAAGCAGTAAGACAATAACATAAGCAGTAGCAAATCAAAAATGTCAATTTCCTTACTGCTTATGTTTTTGTACCACTGGCCTTATTCTCTCAAAATATCCCCGAACGGTGGCAATCTTTTTCAAAGAATTTAACATAATTTAACATAATTTAACATAATTTAAATTTAAGAATTTAACGCTCATTTGCTACAACGACGTAACTTAAAAGACAAAATTTTCTAAAAAATGAGTTTCAACATTTTGAATCATTAACACATTACAGTCTGTGTATCTCGGACGGAGAGAGAATTGACCAACTGCATTTGAACAATCTGGTCAATTAATCAATGCGATTGATCAATTCTTTCTCCGTCCGAGATCTCGGACCGATTTCTAGCATCGGCAACACGAAGCCTTATTCTTGAAAAATATCGCATACGATATTTCACGAATGTCACTAAAATATCACACTTCGATAAATTTGTATTCTCAAATTTTCACAAGTAACTTGATATGCGATAACTATTGTATATTTGATATCGAATGGGGTCAGATAAGAAAAAAAGTATCACATACGATATTTACGATCAACACCTTGTGTTATGCATACGATATCAGTCGTGCGAAAATTAAGCGGGGAGCACACATAACGCATAAGGAAAATCAACCAATCAGAATCCTTCATTTTCATCCCCACTCCTCGTTCCGAGGATTCTGATTGACTGATTTCCTTATGCATTATGCGTTTTGCATTATGGAGAAGTGTGTGCTCCTCGTCTTAGCGTTCACGTGTATACCGTACGATTTCAAGAATAAATCCAGACGCACAGCGCATAAACGTAAGCATAAGAAAATTGATTGGTCCATATACATGTGCATAAGGAAATAGACCAATCCATTTCCTTATTGTTTATGCACCTATGCTAGAGTCTGTCTGGATAGACCCTAAGGCCTCGCATATCTGCAACTTTTAACGACAGTGTTGTTATCGTTATATTGTCGTTGTACAGCTTTTTTATCGTGCATTATGTCTGCGTAAAAATAACGTAACGATAACGTCATTAGAGTTTTTGCAATACCGTCTTTTAGATACGGTGAACGCTAAAATCACGTTATTGGGTCGACCCAATAACGTGATTTTAGCGTTCACCGTATCTAAAAGACGGTATTGCAAAAACTCTCTATTATCGTTCAAAATTACAGAATACACCCACACAGCACACGATATTGCGATATCGACTAGATATCCGAGGGATCGCAATATGTCCAATTATATATCTCAATAACCGTAGGATCTCCATGAGATCGCATTATGTCCACTTAGATATCCGGATCACTCTGGGATATCCTCAGGATAAAGTGTGCTGTGTGGGCAGGGACCGTCGTTATCCATTCTCATTACCGAGGAAGCGCAGTATCGTCTCAAGTGATCCTAGACATCGATTCTGTAACTCTTTCTCTTCGGCGGAAACGTGAAAAATTTCCCCATTAACTTTAACAAAAAAATAACAATTTAAAAATAAAGTAAAAATTTTCAATTTAAATCGAGAGATAGGCCAATGACGGTCATAGCGGATTCCAATAATAATACTGATGCTAACAAGCATCTATAAGATTCCCCCCTTCCCATCCCAACCCGAAAAACTGTAAAGAATTATTATTAAAAAATTTCACTTTTCACATTTCCGTCCTAGGGAAAAAATTGCAGAATCGATGCCCTGCAATCACGTTTTCGTCCCTGCGGATTGCGCGAGCGCGATAATTATCGAGTTGTTTGTCGAAAGGCATCCTCCCCGACGTTGTTTGTCTTTGATCTCGCGCACGAGAGAGAGAGAGAGAGAGAGAGGAACATAGATATGCGGATCCCAATTGATAAGCGCTTGTTTAAGTGCTTGTTTAGGCACTTAATATTTGCATACGCGGCGCCTACATTACGCTCCGTTCGCGCGCGCGATTTACTTCCGCGATTTCGCCAAAATCGAAATATCGCGCAATCGAAGGGAATGACATTTGCTTTATCACGTCGGCTCTATAATCGGAAAGCGTATACATGTGCGCGTGTATGTGTGCACGCACGTGCGCACGCGCACGTGTATTTGTGTGTAGGAGGTAGGAGGTAACAGCACGAGGCGATGAAGTGAGGCGATTAAAGTGACGCCAGGGTAGCGATCGCACGATTTTCCCCTAGAAGCGAAAACGCTAGAAAGGCTTCGCGTGAACTTGGACGCGATAATGCAGCTCTTCGCGGCCGACACTCTTTAATCGCTCCGTAATCCGCCAGTGATCCGCATCCGCGCGAAAGGGATTCACGCGGAATGGAAACGACGAGCCGGAACTCTTCGCTTCTCGCTCTCGGCTCGACCCGCGTGAACGTGCTCGCGGATCAATCGGGGGGAGAGAGATTGGCGTTAAAGGATCGCAGGTTCGCGCGCGAGAACGCACGTCGCGTTCCCGTGAAGCTTTTCAGTTTTACACGTTTCCGCTCCGCTAGGGGGAAATTACGTGATCGCTGCCCAGAAGTAGAACGATCCCGGACGTGATCACGTTTCGTTCAGCCTCGCCAGGCTGACGTGATAGCGTCGAGCCGAGAGCACGCGCGAGCGCGTCGGAATCTCGAGACAGTTGACCGATTAGCTTGGGTGTCTACTGCGATCCACTCTATGTGGGACGGAAATCCAAAGGGGGATTCTTCTACTAGAAGTGGAAGAACTTGTAGGTGTCCGTCGTTGAGCGATCTCTCCGAACGAGGCTTCCCACGTAGTCGCGAGATAACCGCGACGCGAGGAAATCAGGCACGCGAAGGGAAGAAAAGGCACGAAGGGATGAAAAGCGAAAGGGACGCGGGACATGGTCCCGATCCCTCCTTCAGGCCCTCTCGCTCACCCAAAATTTCGTGCCGCAGAACTGGTCCATTCCGACGATCGTCTGATTTTCCATACTGACACATTTAAAGATCCGCCGGCGTGCCTCTCGCCGTGAAACTGCGAGCGTGAGCCGTCCGCTCCGCACCGCACACTATACCGCACCGCACCTGGTTGCACCGCGCGCCCGCCACCGATTGCGAGATCAGCGTGGAGAGCGACCGATCTACTTTTTCTCGCCCCAGGAAACGTTCCGTCCCCCTTCAGGCACCACACTGTGCCACACCGCAGCACGCACGGGGAATATACACGCGGCGGAGGGGGAGCCCAGCAGCGCGCGGCACTCGGCACTCGGCACTCGGTACTCGACAGTGCACTCACTACGAGTACAAGCGATACACACGAGTCATGCGAGTTGCGAGACTCGCAAGTCGGCTCAGTCGGCTGTGCGTCACTGCTCTGAAGCTGTCTGCGAGAAGCGGCGGAAGTGCGGCCCGTCGTCGTACAGTCGTGCGCCGTGCCCGTGCCCTCGAGCGTGTCCGAGTGAAAGTATCCGCGGACCCGTCGCCGTCCGTCACGTATCGCTGTGGAGTGTGGCGCGATCAGGGCGGCGCGGCGCCGGCGGCCGAGGCCGCGCGACCAATCGCCGCGCGTCGCGGACGCGCGGGAAAGCGCGCGCGGCGCCCGTCCCGCGACTACGTTCACGTCGATCCGCCGCGTCCCGTCCGCACCCGCGTTGCGGCCGTTGCGGGTCGGCCCCGTTATCTTGACAGTCGGAATTTTTCAGCCAGAGAGACTTCTCGCGACGCCAACGCGATCTTCGAATTGCGAGGCTTCGAAATGCGCCGTATCTTTTTTTTTTTCCTCTCTCGGAAGAGCCTCGAATAAACGCGACGAGAAGTAGCTCGTAGAGTTCGAGTTGTAACTTGATTACAAGGAGATATAAAAATTTTATGCTCGTACATTCGCTATTCATGCATCTAATCTTTTCTTCCACATATTAAACAACGAAATGTCAATATCCGATTCTACCCACGTTAATCCCAACCAAGCAGAACAGAAAGTCAAAATGGCGCCTTTGACAGTCATTTTGAGATAATTTTCATGTTCCTGTGACGTCATTTTGACGTTATCGTGACTTTCTGTTCTGCCTGGAATGGAATAGTACAGTGTTACTCGATAAGTTAATCGGAGTTAGATCGGAGTCACTCTCGTCCTTGGATAAAACTCCTATTTCTGCTTCGTTGCATATCCACCTTTATCGCGGGAGCGATAAGTTAAACTTGAAGGTTGGCACGGGAATTTAAATCGTTTGAACTCTGCGAACTTATTCGTATGAACTTAGCCGACAATTAATGATTTTTTAAACAATTTTCTTGTAAAATCGCTTGTATTTCGTATGGAGATTTTTGAAGTATAATTAAAAAAGAGAGCCATCTAGATAATTTTAATTAATTTATAATAATTTTTATTCTATGCAATATATTAGCCTACATAAATAAATTAAACAAAGTTTTTCTATGAAATCGTTTGTATTTTAAAGGGTTTTGAGATATAATTGAAAAGATCAGACATTCGAATAATTAACTTAAATATTATTAAACTTTATAACTAACCGCATATCTAAGCATATCTCTCTTGTAAGTTTCTACAATTAATGGCGAACTTTTCTGCGATAAAAAAAGACGGAAAGATTGCGATGCGATAGAAAGATTTGCTTGCATCATGCAAAAAAGACAAGGTATAATATTACACGCAATTGTGTAACAATCGCCTTGTAAATAATGTGAACGACAATATTAGCGTATCATTATCAACACAGTGAATCAGAAATTTGCCCGAATAAATTTGTTTAATCTTGGCGCCAGTAATGTTATAACGACTGTATTTTACTCAATTACATTACTTCCTAAAATTTGGGATTAGCCATTGCTGTAAATCAGGGATCGGCAAATTGGCCAGTATCTCGATGAAAAGTTTTTCACACATATAAGAACATAAATATATATAAAATATGTCCGTATATTTTTTTTTCTTATATAATCTCTGTTCGTATATACAAAAAAATAAGAATTAAAAAATAATTAAAAGGATAATTTTCGCATTGTTTTTCTTTATAAAAAATAAAGTTTGCAGAAAAAAATTGACCGTATATAATCATATATAAATGTAACAATCATATAGAAAAGTTATACATATATATATGACTATTACTACGTTTACGTGAGGCGTAAGTTACTTCTGTAGTAACTTACTCAAATTATCGTAACGGGTTCAACCCCGTTTACGCGGAGTTAATTATCGATAATTTGAGTAAGTTATTACAGAAGTAACACTCGCGTAAACGTAGTATATGTACAGAATATTGTATAATCTAATCGCAATTTTACTTTTTGTAAAAAAGTAATGCAAAAATTATTTTTAAAATTATTTTTCAATTATTCTTATTGAACGTATTTTATACATAATTATATATATATATATATATATGAAAAATTTTTACTGGGTCTTGTTTTCGCGTTCGCGTAATTATCATTATTATATATTTTAGATTTCATCAATAAAAAATTTTGTGGAAATTTGTCTTCTCTGTTGTTATACAAGTATCTACGTTATATTCTCGATTTCACCTCTTGGCCCGCAGAGCCTGAAGTGTTTACTACCGTCTCTTTGCGGGAACATCCACGCGAACGTGGAATCTTGTCTCGTATATCGCGATCGTGTAATAGCTCGAGACTCGAGTGTCCCTCGGGTCAAGTTGAAGCCTTCCATTTTTTTGCCCGTTCATTCTACTTTCGACTTGTGCAAGACAAATCTGGAAACCGCGCGGTTGCGCAACACGTTTTATTTTTATGTATTGCGAATCTTACATTAGACTCGCGAATGACTATCAGAAAGCGTCATTTATATAACGCCATCCGGACGGAAACCTTGAAGAATCATGCGGCCGCGCGCGTATCTCGATACAAACGCGTGTATCGTGTAACGATCTTGCGGATCTTTGCATCCGCTATTATTAAGTACAAATTACTCGACACGCACACATACGCGCGGAGCGATCTTTTCCAACATGCGTGCTGTCGCCACGTCGTTCTGCCGCGTTTCTCTCGTTCGTGAGAAGCATATATGTATGTCGATTGCGAAACGCCGTTTCGACGAAACGAGCGAAATTGCGAGGATCGAAGTCTGGTGCAATTTCGGCGAGACCCAACTTCCTCGCGCTTCGTATATGAAAGAAAAGGAGAGAGAGAGAGAGAAAGAGAGCGATGAACGTTGGTCGAAAGCATGGGCGCCCATGAAAAGGGCCAAGGAGGGGCATATTTTAATTTTTTTTAATTAGAATGATTTTATGATTGACAACCAGATAATTTTTCAAGAAAATTAATAGGACTCTCGAAAATTCAAAACAACTGTAGAAGGAAAGGCTGATGAGAGTGCGGCGCGGTAATTAGTACGCAATAGAATATAAATATAACCCAGTAAACACCAACTAACAGTAACGTTGCATCAATATTATAATTTCCTACTCAGCAATGTAAATGCAATATAACACGCATGTTATATTACATTTACATTGTTGAGTGAGAAATTATAACATTGATGCAATGTTACTGTTATATAAGTTGGTGTTTACTGGGAAACTATATTTTATTAAAGTTAAGGTACTTTAATTATCATATCGAACGTTTCGGCTACTTTTTGAGCCATCTTCAGCGATGTAACGATAGTGGTCCTAACGTTGACAGATAATTTTTGTTTGAAATTTATACAATTAAAAATAAAAATCTACATGATTTAGAGTCGGTTTATTAATTTTATTTCATTCTATTTGGTGAATACAGATTTAGATTTGGTTTTATGAGTTTTAGTTTTAAGAATTAGAATAAGAATTGCTGCAATGTAAAGTCAAGAATAGAAATAGGATAGAAATGTGTAATAGATTGTAAAATCGGGAGCCATCCTATCCGCAAGGCAAGGGTTATAAATAAATAATAAAAAAATGTGCATAAATATTTCTTTAAAAAATATTATTTGAAAATTTCAAATAACGTTCGTTTGGCAGAGCCTTACAAAAATGATACCTCTAAATGTGTATTTACACTTTAATTACTACTGCCCCTTCCTTGAAAAAAGTTGTAAGGGCGCCCACAGTTGAATGAAAACGTAGGGATCATCTTCGCGCGTCTGAACTCAGCGAAATTGTACCGGCGTTAATCTCGGCGATCTGTTTTGAAAATAATCCGATGACATGGCACATACATAAGCGGTGTAAACACACGAAATTGGATAAGAGCTCTTGTGGTCAGCAGTACTGGTCGCTGACGTGTCGCAACAATGATGTCATCTTTAATTTCTTTGTGATAAACGCGATAACGTTTATCGCTCGAAAGAATATGCCGCATCATACAAAGTAGAAATAAAACATTTAAAAACTATGATTATTGATAACCGCTGTAAACGAAAATTCCGTTGCGAAAATCGAGGCGTTCGGCGAAACTGAAAGAAAAGGCGCACTGAAAAAATTGTATTCTTCTCTAAAATAAGCGCCAAGAGGATCTTCTTAGTTTAAAAGGAGAGTCTTAACACGTAAGAAAATCTCTTCTTATAGTTTAAGAGGAGAATCTCTTAAAGATGTATGTCAGACTTTAAAAGATAACAGCATTGCCATAATATTTTGCTAAGATGTTTAATAATGTATTTCGTTCCTACATATGAAATTTAAAATCAATTTACGGTATCGTTTTCAAGAAAATTATTATTATAACGTCTGTAAGACGTAATATAGACGTCTTACAGACGGTTAAAATATTATGACAATGCTGTTATCTTTTAAAGTCTGACGTAAGACGTCTATATTAAGCGGTGTCTACAATGAGATTTTAAGTCGTAAGACTTAACATATCGACCAATCACAGTATTGAGCATTCTAAAAGTACGACCGCAATTTTGATTGTGATTGCAGGTCGATATGTTAAATCTTACGACTTAAAATCTCATTGTAGACACCGCTTTACATCTTATTATAGATTCTCCTCTTAAACTAAGAAGATCCTCTTGGCGCTTATTTTAGAGTAGAATACAATTTTTTCGGTGCGAGACTTCGATCAAACTCCGATTGATTTAATCGGTGATTAATTCAACCGGCACAATTGCCCGCGGCAAAACTTCCGATTTCGTAATTCTGCTTCCTAATCTAATCTCTCTTTTCATATATCGAGAACAACAAAGAATTGATTATTCTATCCGCGTTAACAAGATAGTGCTTAATTAATTATCGATTGAGTTAATGGGACGATTAATTAGACTGGCAAAATTGTTTGCGGCCAAATTTCTGGCTACATAATTTATCGTCCGGTCTAAACCTTCTTTCCATATGTTAAGAAATGAGAAATCAATAGTTCTATCTGCGTTAACAGTAAAAGGACAGATATTACTTGATAAACAAATTTTCGATTAAGTTAATGGATGATTAATTAGACCGGCAAAATTGTTTGCAACAAAATTTCTGGCTACATAATTAGTCGTCCAGTCTAATTCTTCTTTCCATGTGTTAAGAAATGAAAAATTAATAGTTCTGGCTACGTTAACGGTAAATATATTATTTGATAAACTAATTCTCGATTAAGTTAATGGGTGATTAACTAGACCGCAAAATTGCTTGCGGTAAAATTTCTGATTGTATAACTCGTCATTTTCTTCAATCTAATCCCTCTTCCCATATGTTAAGAAATCAAAAATTAATAATCTATCCGCACGTTAGCATTACATGTTATTATTTGTTGTAGTATTACATGTATTTTTTATATGTAACAATGTTATTTGATAAGTAATCGACAATTAACTTATCAACGTGACGATAAGGGTGACGCCTGCGTCAGAATATAATAATTCGCCTGCTTTTGTGAGTACGCTGTGAGTAGGTATAGCGTGATATTACAATAATGCGAGGCGACTGAATTTCAGACAATGGATTCGCGCGTCCCGCAAGGCGCACTAGTTAAGTGGACAATGATGCATCGCCTCTAGACGAGAAATAAACGCTGAGTCACTCCGTTAAATTCTCTGCCTGCTATCAATCCAACGGTTTGTGTAGATTCTAGTACAAGGATACATATTATAACTCGAGGAGAAAGAGAGAGAATTTTGTGTGTGCGTCAACTAGCGTCACTAATTTCGACGTAAATTATGCAACACGGGAACAAATATTTTAAGAATGGCTGTGCTGGTGCCACGTTACGTAACTACGCTCAAATAATGACGTTAATAAACATAAAAGACGCCGAATGTGTCGATGAAAATATTTCAGCAATAAAATTGCAACAAACCCGGTAAAAAATTTTTATATAAAAATATTAATATATATAATTATATATATAAATATGTTATAATGTTTTTTCTCTTGTATAATCTGCATCTGTATATATAGGAAAAATACTAAGAAGAATAATTGAAAAATAATTGGAAAAATTACTTTTTGCATTGTTTTTTGTTACAAAAAATAAAATTGCAATTTGCTTACGCAATATTCTATATATATGTATAATCACATATAACTTTTCTATACGATTATTATATTTATGTATGATTATATATAGGCAATTTTTTCTCATTTTCTCAAACTTCATTTTTTATAAAAAAAACAATGTAAAAATTATCCTTTTAATTATTTTTAAATTTTTATTATTTTTTTCTATATACGAACACACACAGAGAGAGAGAAATTATACAAGAGAAAGAGAACATATATAGACATATTTTATATATAATTATTTATATATATATATATATATATATGTATATATATATATATATATGTGTGTTCTTATATGAAAAATTTTTAACCGGGAAGCATTATTGATAAAGGCATAAATATACTGTGAAACGCATTTGGTTCCCCTATGATAAGGACAAGTATTTCAGTATTCGTTGTTGAAACGCGATCGAAATATGTTTCGCAATGATAAACGGTAACGAAAAATGCAAGAACTCTTTCATCAGTTTTACTGTGCTGTTATTCCAAAATACTGCGAATACGCATATACATATGCATATATACGTATACAAAACGAATAAGGTATAGATAAGCGCACCGAATATAAATATCCGAGATAAAAATATACGACGTCAAAATATGTATGCGAGATAACGTAGATCTCATCAATGACTCGACAGTAAGACACTGCTAAGTAATTAATGATAGTCCTTGTTTCGCATGACGTAATGTTTAATTTAACTGACAATGACTTGTCCTTAATTTAGGATGCACTAACATCCATTTCTCCTAATGTAAATTAACTTTAATCTCGGTTTAACTGTCTAATGAATTTAGAAAAAGATAAAGAGTAAGTTAAACCGAGATTAAAGTTAATCTACATTGGTAGAAATAGACATATGTGGAAAAATATGCGTAACAATTATTACATGTTCGATTTTCGTATCAATTAGAATAACACGCTATTGAAATTGTTAATAATAAATGATTTTGTATGAAAAGTGCAATGTTCCAATTAATGGATTATAATCCTTACGATTACAGGATACTGATCTTGGAGATGATCTTACTTTTGCAAACAAACTCTTTAAGATTATGCGCCTTTTACTTGGAATTTCGCGAACAATGCCATATGCGAAATTAATCGGCGCGAAAAGTATTTTCCGCTTACTAATGATACAATAGAATAATGATTTAACCGATCAAGATCGGTTTCAGCAGACTGCTGCGAAAACTTGATATTCTTTTCTCGGTAATATAAAAAATTGTTGAATATTATGAATAGATATTATATATGGTATTATTATTTTATCTCACTCGTTGTTTTCATCTTAAAATGTACATATAATCCATTACTTAGAAGCGACCGTCGCACAGATAAGGAAAATAAACGAATAACTGATCAACTTATCAAGCATATCTCTTATTGTGACAGTCATCTTATAGTTCTGTACAAAACAAGAAGAGAATTGGAACTGTGTAGATATTTCTGATAAGTACTTATGCGTGTATATCGAAAAATCTTCGTTCCATTGCGTAAGAGATAAACGATCGTGATCTGAGAATTGATTATTTGTAAAAGTTTACGATTTCTCAAACATCTATTATGATCTATTAAAAGAATCATTTAGTACATATGTATATGTGTATGTATAAGAGGAGTTTTATATATAAAATATAATTATATTATAAACTAATTAAATATAATACATTTTTTCGCTCTTATATTTATATATACCGAAGCTCTCAATTATATGCAATTTGGATAATTTATTTTACAGTGTTATTTTATCTACAATAGTGGTTTCACAAATAGTAATATATAAAGTTTTTTATACGTAATACACATATTAAAAATTATATAACAAAAATATATTCTTCCAAAACATTCATTTGTAATATTATTTCTCTATTTTTTGACAGTGACTTTTCTTCAGGAAATTATAATCTTACTTAAATACAATACATTCTAAAACTTTCTTATTATATTTAGAATAATTAAGTTATTTTCACAGAATTGTGCGTGGACTCACCGGAAACTACATTATCAGGAAATTTTGTATTGAAATTCTTCAAAATATTTAAGGAATTTTCTAATCTCAAATTATATAAGATTCTCTGTACATATATACAGAATGCTTTGAGAGATAAAATTAATTTATGAAAGCCTACTGAGAACGATTAGAAAATGTAAATAAAGTTTTCTCCGAATTATTATCTTTCTTTATTATAGTCTTCCAAATATTCCATGTTAAACTTGTAAAGTGCAACACTTTACAACGTTTTTTTATTTTGTTATAACATTAGTTATTGTTTTTAATCCTATATTTTATTATTCGGATATATTTTGATGTATTCTTATCTGACATAATTTTTTATTTAAGAAATCTGAATAAAATACAGAAAAGTGATGTTGGAAAGCACTGTTACTACACGCCTTTCAATAAAGAATAATTACAAATAAAAAATTACTCGCTCTGCTTTGCTAAGAATTTGTAATAATCGAAAAAAAGATTTACTTACATTTTCTAAAGTAAATATTTTCCTCTCTCAGCTATTTTAATAGAAAATAATAGCTTTACCTTCAAGATATTTAGTATAACATAAAATGTAATATATCCATCCTTAAAAAATTAATTTTTCTTTATTACAGCAGCAAAAAATTAGACTACCGCTGTCCCGAGCTTAAGTTCATATGAGATTCTTCATATGAAAAAATTCCTATTTGACTTGATAAGTTTGAGTGCTGCTGAATAAAAGCGTCAATAACTCTGGGTCTGTTAAATTTCTTTTATATTTTTGTACCATTTCTTGAATTTTTAGACGTCTTCGTACATGTGGCGGATGATAACTGAAACATAAATAAATATATTTATACGGTTTATCCAGAATAAAAAAAGTGCACATAACATTTCAATATAAAGTGATATAATTAACAGGTAACAGAAGTATGATCTTCTTCATTATTAATTTGATTACCTGTCGTTATCGAGCCTTTTTCTACGTCCCATATTAAGAGCCGTTTGTCTAACTAGAGTCCCCAAAACTCTTCTTGATACTACCATACCGTCGATTAAGGGTGTTGCTAAATTGATTCTAAAAACCGGCCCCTGCAATCTGACCCGCATCAATCCGTTAGCGAGAGATTGAAGAAAGATAACGTGCACATCGGTAGCTTGCAGCATCCTTGATTGCTCCAGTCCGGTGTAAGTGGAAGGAAGCAGATCGCCTACACTCCAGTAAGAGCATTTAATTTAATGCAAGAGAAAATACATACAAGGTAATAACAAGGTAACAATAAAATATACAATAAACGTGCAGATTAATAAATGAATTAAAATTTCGGGACGTTTTGCTTATCGAAAAAGAAACAAACGAACCAATCGGGAACTGGATATGATCCTCCAAACTCTCCAACCATACAACCATGATCTTTGTATTGGTTTGAGCCGGCAGAGCTTGCTTCGTCGACCTCCTGGGCCTGATGGGATCTGCACTCGAAGAATTCGTCGGACCTACTCCCGGCAAGCTCGATGGCTGTTTCTCTAGGTCGAGCGACATCGCTCTAGAAGTCTGCGTTGTGTTTTGTGACGTCCCACTGCTGCGAGTGTCCGTACTTTCACTGATGCTCCGTTCGAACCACGCTACAATGAAATATATAAACTGTACTTTTGAGAAGTAAATCATATTCGTTATACATAATAATCTAAATCATAATAGAAAAGCAAATAAGAAAAGATATACATTTTCAAAATCTTGATTAGTGTTCTCGTCTTCGAATTTACCTTGTCCACTGGTACTGATATCGCTGTTATAACTGGTCTCCTCTAATGAGTCCGAGCTGGCCATTAGATACGATTGCGTAGGTACAACGAAAGCAATTTCCGAACTCACGTCCGCCCAATACAGTACGTGAGTGTCACCATTGTAGAGTGCCCCGCCGTGATTGCTATGAGCCGGCTGTGGCACGTTCACTTGCGCCGTTACTCTCCAGGAGGTGGATATGTGGCCCGTCCAGCCCGCGTGAGCGGATACGGAAACGGGCCAACCGAGAGAGCTTAAGAATTCCAAGAAATTTGGTGACACATTCTCCTCGTGCAGCTGTAAACATAGATGTGGTAGCATGATATTACATCGTTTTTTTTAAGGAAAACTTACAACGTAGAATAAATAAGACGATAACATATAAACTATGATGAAATTGATTTTAAAAAAACCAATATCTTACCACATTTAACAACATTTCGGAGGCAGACTTTTGACCTGCTTTTACATAAAAGATGTGAACGGTATCGCACGTTCGCGGACTGATATTGTCCAGAGTTTCCAAGTCCATGCAGAATCCAGGGATGGTCGGATCTAGAGCGATTAGGCCGCTGTTTATGGATTCCTCGTTCTCCTTAGGTTCCATATTTAAGAAACCGAAGTGGCTCAGGAATAGACGGGCCGTTTGAAACTCATGACAAACATGGGGCGGTACGCATTCATCGGTTTTGTCTTCTGTGGCTTTTATATTACCGTTGTCGTGCTTCGACTCGAGCGTTATCTGACGTTCCAGGAGCTGCGCGAGGATCTGATGTTCATCTCGTACCGCGTCATTGTCACTCATAACTGCCTCGAGACTCGGTATCGATTCATCCCTGCCATGAAGATGACACGATTAAATATCGTTTAGTTTAGAATATATAAAATATGATTCCAAACTTCAGATATATTAGAATATTCGAATCTCACTATGCAATTAATTCAGATAGCCGAATATCACAAGATTTACAGACATTCGCTTACACTTTACAATGAGGAATGCGATCCACATTATCTGGGAAGAATCTCGGTTTATAATCCGTTCGCGGTGCAGCTTCAGCCAATGGCAAGGGTCGTCCGGGATTGCTGTTTATACTTCTGATGCTGGATCGATGACGCGGTAAATGACGGAGCTGCATCGTCCACGCGTGTCTGCCGAACGGTCCGCGGATTAAGACCGTCACGGTCGGCTGAGGATCCTGATCGTTTCCTAATGGTTCCTCTAACAACGCTAACACAATAGCGTTCTCGGACACGAAGTAACGAAATCTTTCGACAGCCGCTTGCCGTGCCACGCGTCCGCCAGTCCAGCTGTTGCAGTGCCGAAGCAGAGATACTTCATCAAGCAATGACGAGAGCGATTGTGCCCCGCAGGCGCTTGGAAAATAGCCAACCTATGGAGAAAAATACAATTATAAATTTGATGAAATTAAAAGACAGTAGCTTCTTCAATCCTGGATTAAAAATTCTTAAAAACTGTTGAAATCTTAGATAAGAAAATCTTTTAATATAAACTCCTAAAAAGTACCAAGACTCAAATACTAACTTTAAATTATTTTCTGAAATCACTACGCACTATGTGTCTTTTTTATCTTGTATACTTCAGCAAACAAACCTGTTCTAACAGAATCGTAAGGAGAGCATCAGCGGCGTCTCTTACGCGCATAGATGCAGGTTTTAACTCCTTTTCGTCCTTCATTTTGATGGGTTCTCCCGGTTTCCCGACGCTCTTAGTGCCGGACACACCGAGCTCAACAACTTCTAATACTGTGGTCAAGCAATCTTTGTCCTTCAACAAAAAAAGGAATCAATGTATATAGAATTTTAAATCAAATTAATTTCGTAAATCATCCCTAAAAAATCACCAACCTGTAACAATTGTGGATGAGCAGTTAGCCAAGTTGTCAAGCAAGTAAACGCCGCAACGATTGATGAATGGAGATCTTTAGAGTGCGCCGGAGGTGGACGCCAACATTGATACGAAATGTAGTCGCACAACCATTTCACCGCTCTCTTGCATTCCAAAGCATCTGTAACATACACAGCGTTTCGATGCGCACTTTATTCCAAGAGCATTCAACGTTAGAGCTGACAATTTCTATCTGACAATGATATCGAACCTGTGAGTCTCCTCGCTGCAGAATTATTTGAAACAAGACGGAGAGAGATAAGTATCTATATTTCTTGCATATAAAATATATATATACATATAACAAAATTTGAATCTTGCAGACACGATTAAAATCTGCAGTGATCTTGCTACCTGTTTCGCGAATGCGTGTGCGTGCTAATCCCGACAGCATCTCGAGTGCTGCTAAAGAGATATTTAAGTCAGTCTTCCACGACGAAATCAAACGATGACACACCAAGTACGTTGCTCGTACAAAAAGAGCATGGGCGGAATCTGCAAGAATGTCCCTCTCATTTAGTCCTTAGGTTTATAAGAAATAATATTAGGTCAGTGTTTTGTACAAATATATATATATACATTAAATATAATATTTATATATAATAAATCTTACGTACATGTATAGAGAAAGAGAGAGAGAGAAAGAAAAGAAGAGAGAATAAATATATCTTTTCTTAAGAACTTTGAACGTAACAATAAAAACGTAAACCACAAGCAGAAATGAAATTCGCATTCTATGAACGTCTTCAAATGCGATTTTTATGACTTGTGTGAAGTTAACCCCCCAATGTCGAAAAATCAAAATTTTACACTGGCCCTCCCAAAATTGAATTGCTTATAACTTTTGAACTAGAGGGGGGCAAACAAAAATTCCAACGAGGCATTCGTGGGCAAACGATGGGCAAACGTTTGCAAAAAGAAAAATTTTGATTTTTTAACATTGGGGGCCAGTGTGAAGTTGGTCCCCCAAAATTAAATTGCTTATAACTTTTGAACTAGAGGGGGGCAAACAAAAATTCCAACAGAGCATTCATGGGCAAACGATGGGCAAACGTTTGCAAAAAGAAAATTTTTGATTTTTCGACATTAGGGGGCTAACTTCACACAGGTATTTTTATGAAATGTATGTAGCAAGATAAACAGTATTTGTATTTACCGAACGCAATGCATTCCTCTTGAAGAGTTGCAATATCAGAGGCATCGCCAATTGAGCGCTGATCACTGGATATACTTATTTGACTGGCCGAATCGCTGGTGACTATAGTAAGCGATGATAAGACGATACAATGGCGAAACGCACAACAGAACACAACTCGTAATAACAATAAAAAATTAACATTTCATATATAAGCACGTGTAAAGCTGATACGATGAGAGGTGACATTAAGCATTGTAATTCATTCAAATATTTGCGCCCTCATACTGATTTACTCCCATTCTTAAGCTATCGAGAAATATTAATAAAAAGTCGCCGTATTAAATAAAGTAGCAGTATACTGAGACATTGCTATCTTATTGGCATCAGAGAGAAACCAGTCGTGATCACAGGCGTTATCCATATGTACATATCATAAAACAATTCTATCAAATTGTGATGACAAGTTTTACTTTCACTTATAAAATACAATTAATTATTAAATCATTGCTTTAAAGTTGTTACTTTACAGAAGTATTTTTTATCATAGTACTGCTTTTAATACTCCTCATAAACAATCTAAAGAAGAAATGCCAATTCTCTTATATAAATAGCAATGAAGCAATGTTTTATACTGCTTCGCCATGTAATATGTAAAAAAAATAGTGTCTATGATCACTTGTAAAATTTGGACACAGATAAGAGTTACTACTAAGTAACTCAGAACAGTGCATTTAGCCGAATCCAAGCTAATATCGTTTAGTATCAAGGACGAACCTGAAGATAATAAATTAGTTGCCGAGTCATTAGCTACCGTATCGGGCTGTGTAACTTGCTCCACTTCTTCCGCTGCTGCAGAATCCTGTACACTTAGTAACAAAGCCCCTGGAATTATTTACATAACAATATTTATTTCCATCTATCTAAGATCATATTTTATTAATAAGCTCAATTTTTTATTTCTCAACGGAATGTTGATTTCTTTTTTGAGAATTTTTGTTTAAGAAATCTTAATTCCAAAGAAAATTAATTTCGTCAAAGAAATAAAAACTTCGATCGCCATTATCATCATAACTTGGAGAATTATCAAATAACTTGGAGAATTCAGCCAAAAATACATATTGCAAAAGCGACAATTAAATCATAAGCAATCTCAATCGATAGCAAACTTTCAATTTTATTAACGTACCTAACAGCATATGCGTATTCTGAGGATCGGTTTCCACTTGTAAAGCATTTATGAGCAGATTCATGAGCCTCGATTTTAACTGTACAAATGTAACGGGACTTTTCTCGGAAAAATTTGTGCCTGGGAATATTGGAAGCTCTTTAATGGCGAGGTTCTGCAATGAGAAATATTCGTATACAGACTTCTTCAATTATGTGATCACACTCATATCATGTTGAATTACAATACGATAATTTATTAAACATTAATAAATTTTGCAGAAGTAAGATTGTGTATATATTTACCTGAAAATGCAAAGGCAGCGTTAACATAGATATTAGCAAATGTATTGAAGCCCTTCTCAAATCCGGTTTCGATACTATATTAGATTTTAGCTTCAAGTCTTTCTCCGGTAAAACTACTTCCAGAGCGGATAACACGGCCGGTACCAGAACTTGTATACCGTTCAAATCGAGGCGGAACAGATCAGCCGAATTCAACAGAATACTTGCTAACGTTTCGCCACATTCGCGAGACTGAAAACAAATTGAGTACACACAGATCACACCTGTCTCTCCGCCTATCTATCTACCAAGAAACGTGAGTTGAAGTTGATACCTCGTCGACTTTGAGGCCATGGTACATCGCCTGGTAAAATCTAGCCAAGTATACGGGTAAGATCTCCTCGCCTGTTTTTTTGGCGCAGAAAATTCTGCACAGGGCGCCTAATGCCTCTGCTCTGCCGGATTCGTAGCGATCTATGCAGAGTGTCGGCGGTACATCGCTCACAGTTTCTTGCAGCGAACTCGGTCCGTCCACAAGTACCGAGGACGGACGTTTCGAGGCACCCGATGGTTCTGCATATACAAGATGATCAGAATTGCATAAAAAATATAATCATGCGTAATATTCTTTTATTTCACGTACACACGAGACACTTACGCGGTAAATTCTGCGACCAACCTTCGGTACCGATAAACGCAGCCTCGAACAACCATTCACCGAAGAGATGCAGTATACTGTTACACTTGGGTCGTCCTGGAGCTAAAGGAGGCCTGATATCCTGGCCAAGCGAGGTCATAGCTGTAAATCACACGATCGTGTGATTAAACGGAGACATCTTTGTTGTATAATCATGAACTCACAAAAATGATATTACATGCGGTACTCGAGGCGGACGATGGTCCTGAATTGGATATTAGCATCGGCGGTGTACTAGATACACGACTTGTCGTCAATCCAATTAACGATGCTTTCGGAATTCCTGCAAAATTTTTAGATGTTTCTACAGGATGTATCTACAGGATTTTGTAACACCAACAAATGAAACTCCAAAGTTCAAGTTCACTAAAGACTCTAATAATAAACAATTGTATGTCTTAAAATTGGAGCAAACTTTGATAACATGAAAAAAAGTACAGAATATAGTATATAAAGAAAACATTATGATACAAAATAAGTGCTATACAATATTTGTGGTTTTAGATCTTAGCAGAGAGAATAATTGAATGATTGAGCATAGTATATTGACGTATCAGCGAGAGAAAGTATTGAGATACCCTTAGTGACTGCAGAAGGAGTGACACTGAAACTTTTGGCAAGTCTGCGTTGAGTTGGGGGTGTGGGGGAAGGCTGAGGCTGATCCCTACCGCTCGACCTGTCCCATCCGACACCCCCGCTGCCGGTACCGCTATTTCCCGACGTAACGTTGGACACGCAACATTCCTCCCAACAGCATGCCTGTGAAACTCCTAAAACATTTGCGACAATGTGCAACCGCCACCAAATACAAGTGACCAAGCCGACAGATGTGCGAGTGTCATAGATAGAAACAAATTTCATGAAATGTACATTCGATACCGCCTTGCCTCTGCGATAATTTACAAGTTACAGCGCGTAGTCTTCGAGATAGATCACGAATTTAACGTTCGATCAGATCGACAACCTTGACTTACCGAGGAAAGCGTCGACCTGACCCGCTATGCCTTTTATAGCTTTCAGAAATATCTGCGGCAAGCTTTGCAAACACGGATGCTGGCATGGATCTATGACGTTAGGACTGGCGATGGCGTATTGCAGAAATGCTTGTGTCTGCGAAACGACGGCGGGTCTACACAAGTCTACGGGATCGCCGATAGTACGCAATAGTCTGTACCATGCCTGCGCCACCGCTTCGTCCGACATAGTGGGTGGTACTAGCTGCGTATCTTCCTCACCTATTAATATAAAGTTTTGTTCATTGTAGTATCACATACCACCAATAATGTACAAATTTTATTAATGCTTGCAGTCTATTAAAGGCACATACTTATTTTCAATTCGGGAAACATTGGCCCGTACATGATGTGCAGCAATCTCGCTGTAAGAGCGAGACACACGCGATTCCACTGCTCCACTAAAGCCAATCTGTGACGCCATCGCAGACAAGACTCTCGTAACGTTCGCCATAACGGAGGTGAAGGAAAACTGCGTTCGCAGGAGACCAGCCAAACCTGGATAAAAAATATCGTTCTATAAGTTTACAAATGTCCATATCATTAACTAACTAGTATTTCCATACCTCTAGCAATACACCAAGCACTCTCTCGCACAATTGTTCTCCTGCATCCTCTCTAGTCGCCGGTGGCGCTAACAAGGCGTCGTTAATACCGATGAGGAATAATAGCAGACTTTCCCAAGTTTCTCTCTCCAGAGTTGCCGGGCCTCTTGCAATTTGCTGCAAAGTTCTAAGTACTCGATGACACAGGACAGCTTGCCGATTTATCGTGTCTGTACCTAGAAATATTTATTGGAAAGTGATATATTACAGATACTAATATTGATATGAGAATCACACATCTTGCAAATTGATATAAATGTGTGTTCACAGAAAAGTGATATATTATGGATTACCTAGATCCTGATACAGAAAAGGCCAGACTTTAGAAAAGAAAATGAACCTTATCAAAAGAATCAGAGAGCAAATTTGATATGTAAAGAAAACCGAGTCTTGTCTTACCTTCCCCTTTCCTCGGAACGAACAGATTGTGAAAATGGCTTATAATTTTTCTGGCATAAAAGTTCGGGTCATCCACGATTGGTCTGGGCACAGAGATCTTTGGTGTCGAGTACAGAGCTGACAGCCACTCACAGTATATGTTCACGCAATCTCTGACGGTATCATGCTCGGCCAGTGGCAACGACAAACCAAAGCATATCACCTCCATGCACCATTGAACCTCCCTGTCGGTGGAGAGCGGACTAGGCTCTCCCGCCTGGGTGATGCCGAGATTTGCGGCGAGTTGGCGGACTATGGATAGTGCGACCTCTTTTCCCGCGCCAAGGGGAAATTTTTCCAGTACGCTCTGGCTTTCCTCCGAGCCTTGCTGGATCAGAGTGCTCAGTGAGGCCCATTCTGAATACATCCCTCCTTGGGAATCCTAAAAACATATAGAAACATTGAGCCATTTTTGCAACAATAAAAATGCACTAAATATAAAATTGCACTAAATACAAAATAATTAAAACCAAATGTACAAGTCGTGCGACTACGAATAAACATAAATCGAGATAAACATTTCCATGACTAAAAGTGAACATAATTAAGCAGAGGATACAATCTGTCAGATATAAGCACCTTGAGATTAACTCTGTTGAATACGCCTAAATTCATAGATTACTACACGCCTATACGCCCTATATTTAAGAAGCAGCTTGAACGAAGTCGGACACTGGAATTAAGCAGCCGTTAATAATAATGATCCAATGTAGAAGAAAGACTTCACTTCGCGCGGTCCATCTCTCGGTTGATGTACGTCGTCAGGTCGTTGATCGGTCTCTCTGGCATCCCGGCCCAGCACGTTTAACAGCTGACTCTGACAGTGGTTTTGACAGTGGGCTCTGACAGTTACACACCAACTCAGATAACGGACGCGCCGACAGAGGTCTGTTCCTTGTAGCTGAACCTTCCGCACTTATCATCTCTCCTCTTTTTCTCTCCAATGCCTGATTATATTGGGTGGATTCCGTAAAGCGCATATGCGCGCATATATCTATAGCATACGTAACGTTTACTATAGAAAAATGCGCGCATATGCGCTTTACGGAATCCACCCATTATATATCCAGCTCTGTTCCTTGTGGGTCTGTTCTTTACAGCTGAACTGGCTGCACATAGTTATCTTTTTCCTTCCAATGTGGAGTCAGTTCTAAAGCCTTGTGGCCACGATGCTAAAACTTGGTCCAAGTTCTCGGTCCGAGAAACGTATAGCCAATAAAATTGCTGCTTTTCCGTAAAAGCTGCAAATTGATTGGCTACAAATTTCTCGGTCCAAGAACTTGGACCAAGTTCTAGTATCGTGGACACAAGGCTTAAAGCCTTGTGACCACTGTCCAGTGTCCACGATGTTAGAACTTGGTCCAAATTCTCGGTCCGAAAAACGTGTAGCCAATAAAATTGCCACTTTTCCGTAAAAGCTGCAAATTGACTACAAATTTCCCAGACAACACAAAGTCCAAATTCAGGACATAAAACGTCTTAAAGATATTTCCCAAAAATGTCTAAAAGACGTCTAGTAGACGTCTTATATCCTGACTTTGGACTTTGTGTGTTGTCTAGGTTTCTTGGTTCGAGAACTTGGACCAAGTTCAAGCATCGTGGACATAAAGCCCGTATCAGACTATGGATTGGATTGAAATTTGACCAATCAAAGCTAAGCTCACTGAACTTGTTATTGGTTTTCTTTCTTCCGATTGGTCAAATTCCAATCCAATCCCAATCCATAGTCTGAACTCTGAAGCCGTAATCAGACTAGAGATTGAGATTGAGATTGGATTGGAATTTGACCAATCAAAGCAAAGCTTACTAAACATGAGATTGGTTTTCTTTCTCCGGATTGGTTAAATTCCAATCCAATCTCAATCTCAATCTCTAGTCTGATTACGGCTTGATACTGGCCTAGAACGCCATCTTAAAACTCAAAACTTATGATTGGTCGATTCGCTTAAGTTTAAGTTTTACTGCGTACGTTTTTTCGTGTGCTATGGTCCTAAGCCAACGGCACACGGAGTGCTTTTTCCTGCTGGACTGCTTGCGAATCTAGTAAATTACTAAAAATCCTGCGTACTGCTGAGTGGTGCCATGACAAATCGTCGCGAGGACCCTCACGCTTTCGCGTGCTTCCCATTAGAGAGGAACCGACGAGAATTCGCGCCATCATTGTCACGACGATACGTCACGTCGTCGACATTTTCCCGCGGATTCGTGCCGTGACACTCGCCCGCAATGGCCCGCATCCGCACATCGTCATAGAATTTCTACCTGGCGGGGTAGCCAAGACTGCAGTGAAGACCAGTGAAGTACAGTGAAGACTGAAGACTGGCCAAGCAAGAGCCAAGACGAGCATATCCGCGCACGCATAGCTCTATCTGCTGGCGGAGGCGGCAAGTATCGTGTGACTCTGCCGCTGCGCACAGTGTATACGTATGTGACACTCCACTCTGTTCCGTTTTGCTTCACACTCTCCCCTCTCCCTCTCCTCCTGTATATATACATATATATATATATACACCTCTATACGTGTATCTAAAATCCCGAAACGAAAAACATCGGCAGATGGCTCGAGATCTATGTTGATGATTAATAATCCCCACGAGTCTCAGAAATTGATGGTAGCCGTGCGGCGGAAAAAGAGCGGAGAAGCGACGGCGGTGGTGACGACGAGGAGAAGGACGACGACGACGACGACGACGACAACGACGACGGTGGCGTAGGCATCAGCAGTAAGTGCCGAGGGAGTACCGCGGGCGATGTGCGGCTCGGCGCTCGACCGGGATCGCTGATCGTTCCGATCGCTAATCAAATTTATCGTCTCGGCGTCGCGCGCGAGCGAGCGAGCGAACGAACGAGGGAAGGAGCGAGAGCGAGAAAGCAGGTACAAGAGCAAGAGAGGCCCCGTCCGTGGCCCGTGCGCGTCGGACTAGCTCGGAAATATGGCGTTTGTTTCGGTGCACGTTATCGCACCGCCGCGGGACACCGCCGTCCGCTGCAGCTGAATCGCGGTGCCCCGACCCCGACCGTCGCCGCCGCCCTCGATTAGCGACCCGCGACGTAAACGGGAGGGGGAGGCGGTCGCGCGCTCCCCGTCGATGCCCCGGAGGTCGCGGCACCCTCGTCGTGAGCGCGCGCGGCGCGCAGCCGCCCGTCACCGACGGGCACGAGGATAGATTGCGTCATTATCGCCCGTATCATCCTGCGATGCCGAAGTGGACCCACGAGACGAGCGCACAATGACGTCCCGCAGTTACACCAAGTCCTACAGCCGCAAGGTCAGCACTGTAACGCCCGGCAGCATCCAGTTCGACAAGCTCTTCCGCGAGAACAGCAACCGGCCGTCCGCCGCCAAGTCCGCAGGCACCGTCGGCAAATGGGGCATAACATCCTTCACGTCCATCAGGAGCACGAATATCAACGGTACGCACTTTGTATATCAAGCTGTGTGTGTGTGTTTACATTTAGACGTAACGCGACTGTCGCTGCGACAGCGTTTTCGGGAGTCCACACGGCGAGCGTCAAGCCTGCTCCGTTATCGCGGAGGGAAAATGTCTGTTGCACGTAAAGCTTTGTAAACAGTAAGATTCCTTATACATCGGCCATGCAACTGTCAAAAATTTTATACATTGAAATATTTATATACCTACATTAGAAATGACCTGCCGTGTTTACGATTGAAAAAGAGGGAACGTTATGAACATATATGTAAAGTTTTTGTATTTTGAAACAATGGTAACACTGAGCTACTAATGCATAATCTTGATAATAATATTATAACAGATTTAGCGAAACTAGAATTGTATTTTTCCTACAAGTTCTAAAAAAAAACAGAGTTATCCCAGAGTTACGACTGTGTGTAATCTATTTCTGTAACGTAAAAATGATACAAATTGACAGGATTTATTTTTAGAAGCTGGCACAATCAACTGATCTTACGCCAATGATATAATTTCAACGTTAAACGGCAATGATACCATATGGCCCCATTCAACAGAGTTTTATTTAGAAACTTGAAAATTTAATAGAATGATTCCATAAATGCAATATTATATATATATGAATTATGAAATTATCTTGTATTTTGTACAACATTATTTATGCACAAATGTATTTTATTTTGTCATATAATATGTAAATGAAAAGATATTTATGTATAAATTATCTTATATTTTTTTATTATTAATATCAAAATATTTTTTTATCTGGAAGCAATAATTAATTTTGAAGATACTGATGATGTATTTAAATATTGTTAAAATTATTTAACAAACTATCTTCGGTCTTCATTGACAATGGAAAAACGTGGCATGATATTTCCGTAAAGATGTCAAGTTCAGCATTGCAAAATTGTTCTATTTTCAGGGAGGAGAGATGATATACATAATACTTTCGGCGCGAAGAGAATGAAACTCGATTATGGGAATCAGAATCGCGTGAATCCCGGGAAGGATCCGTTTTCTTTCGAGGCTGACCCGGACAACAAGTCGGATGCGTCCCCAGCGGTCGTCAAGCCGAAGAAGTTCTTCAAGAGCCGAAATGTCCCGCCTGTGGTAGAAGAATCTCGCCAGGATGTGGCAATTTATAGACAAGTACCTGATTCGCAATACGGGCGGGCCCGCGTCCCGAAGCAACCCCCGCAGCAGCAGCAGCCAGCGCAGAAGCAGCCAGCGCAGAAGCAGCAGCAGCAGCAGGCTGTGAAAGTGTCGCAGACTCCAGTTAAGAAAGTAGTAGAAAGTTTAGATAGCACCGATACTCCCAATCGGGAGGAGAACAAACCGCCGATTGTACTGAGAATATGCAAAGGTACGGCGCGATTGGTTTGCGGGGATGTGCATCAAGATACCCAGGAGCCTGAGCCCGATACCTACAGGATTTCCACTCCCCTCGCTAGTCCCTCAAAGGTGGATGTCGAACGTAAGACTTTCAATACGGAGACGTCGCTCAAGTCCGATCACAGATCCTTACGTACGCATCAACCCGTCGTCTCCACGGTGTCGATTCCGTTGGAGAATTCGGACATGAGAAGGACCACTCGTAGCCGCGCTAAGAATTTGCACTTGGACCCAGCGGCAATGACCTCCGTCGTATCACCGTCGACGACACCGGTCACTCCCAACTCGCACGGTTCCGGCCTCTCCCTGACGCTGAGAAAATCGGTGACGGACTCCAATAACACACTTATCTCTCATTATGACATCGTTAAGACTGACTGCAGCTCAACGTATTCCTCCAAACCGACGATCGAGCCGTTGATTGGACGCGATCAGCCACTGCCAACTACAACTCAAGAGCTGATCGATATACTATCAAGTGATTCCGACACGAGACAACCACCACCACCATCACTACCAGTATCATCGCCATCACCATCACCTTCACCACCAGTAACATCACCGGCATTGGCCGCCAATACCGATGACAATGATAATGACAATACAGAGAATGCGGAAGAAACAACGCCGGAGAGCGTCGCAAACCAAGTTGAACAACATTGCTCCATAGATATCCCGATCAGTGAAGCTGTGGCCGAACCTGTTGCAATTGCACAACAATCGGAGCCCGAACCGGAGATAGAGCCTGATCCCGAATCGGAGCTGGAACTACCGACTCGTGGAACAACCGACACCGTCGCCACCGTCGAGATCGCGGCCAAGACTCTAGTGGATCAGGATTGGTTTTCGGGCAGTGACGATAGTGAAGGTGCTAGTGGGAACGCCGAGAGTGAGATACCGCTGCACGTGACGAGCACGGTCTCGGAATCACAGACCTCGGACCCGCCGTCGACGAGTGTCTCATCGACCAAGCCCGCCGCTAAGAAAGGCAGTATCTTCAAGAGCCGTTCGACGGGCGCGACTAACGGGAACAAGAGACGGGCATTGTACAAGCACAAATGGTGCGACAGTGACAAGGAGTCCACCGCTGCGGATACGCCTAACACTGGCAACAGCACGCCGACCACTGCGTCCGGTTCCAGCAGTGCGGGACCGGTGGCGTACGAGGAGGAGTTCGAGCCTTCGCAATTGACGAGAGTCGTGACTTATCCTGCGGTTGATGCGGATTTCGAAGACGAAGCCGATGCGGTCACAAGCATTCGCTGTGGTAAAAAAGTTAAAGGGGTGAGTGTACTATGGACAGAATAGTCACTATATACTGTTTGTTTCTTTGCAGGATTATAATACAGGTATTTTGTTGATTAAAGTTTTTCATAAACTCTCTTTGTTACAAATTAATGAGTAGGATTGTTCCTATTTCCAGTTATATAAGACATCAAGTTATAAATGCATATATGATCACTTTACATAGATGACTTTTTTGATTCAACACATATTTATTTAGCTTTTATTTTGTCTTACAGTTCTATACTGTAGTAAAGAATGTAAAGAAAGCTCATCAGATACAAGAAAGTGGAGAATTCCAGGAGTTTAACGACGATGTGGAATATATCTTGGACACTTTGAGAGAAAATAATCCGAATGCTACTCGTTGCCTTTCAGCCATACGATTAGCAAGTAAATGTATGGCTCCTGCATTTCGTATGCACGTGCGTGCTCATGGAACTGTTGCCAAGTTTTTTAAAGCTCTTCATGATGCAACTAAAGATCAGGTATAGACGCTCGCGCATGACAAAGTTCCATCCATTTCTATGTATCCACACACATTACATACTGCATTAAATGCTTTCCTTATTAATTTGCTTCTTTAATATACATATAATTATATATCAACGTTATTATCATTGCAGAGCCTTGGTCTATGCACAGCTACAGTAATGTTTGTATTAAGTCAAGATCGTCTAGCTATGGATCTTGATCGCGATTGTTTGGAATTAATGTTAAGTCTATTAGAATCTGATGCCAGCCATAAGGATGCTCTTGATGATTGTGGTCTCAGTCATGCTGAATTACTGAAAAACAAAGAAAAAGTGCGTCAGTTATGTGCTGATATACAAGCTCAAGGACACGCTAAGCATCTAAATCTAGATAATATCACTGTAAGCAATTCTCCATATGCATATTCTCTGCATTCATATTTATTCTTGCATATATCTATGCATTTATATTTATGTATCTTTATTTCTATTATCGAATAATTCGTAATACGCCGCTTTTAACAGGTTGGTCAGCTCGCTATGGAGACACTCTTGAGTCTTACATCAAAGCGCGCTGGAGAATGGTTCAAAGAAGAATTACGAGAATTAGGTGGCTTGGAACATATTGTAAAGACAATTCGTGAATGTCACCGTCATATTAACAGCCAGAACGTTTTAAGATCTGGCTGGACAGATCCTTTATTAGACAAATTACGTAAAGTTGACAGATGTTTACGCGTCTTAGAAAATGTAAGTGCTTCTTTTTTCTTTTCTTTCCTTTTTTCCCATATGTACACGCGCCATGTCACAAAGAAGAATAGCTAAATGTTGCGACGTTCTTTCTAGGTAACTCATATGAACGAAGAGAATCAAGTGTATTTATTGAAGTACGAGGAAGGAGTATTAGTAAGCACATTAGCTAGTTTATATCACCTATGTGGACAAGAGATTCCCATTTATCCAACAACAGATCCAAGCGATAAAAGTTCCACTGGTGCTGTTGTTAGAGAATGTCTTTTTGCAATTATTAAAGTTCTCATTAATCTTACCCATCGATTTAATGGACAATGTAAGATTTTTTTTATATTATTAGTAGGGCCCGGACGTTCGGGCAATTTCTCGGGTCGCGCGCGGAGCACCGCTGCGAGTCGGGTGCTCGCTGAAGTGAGATAGCAATATTTCTCGAGGAGACCCGACGCGTTGTTGTTGTGTGGCTATCTCACTTCAGCGAGCGCCCGACTCGCTCGCACGCAGCGGTGCTCCGCGCGCGACCCGAGAAATTGCCCGAACGTCCGGGCCCTAATTATTAGTGTATTCAGTAATAATGATACTTTATGATTAATAGGCAAACTAAAAACAGTCGTTTATCGTTTATTAACTATCGTTTATAAATTATATTGTGTTGCGTCCGTCGGATCCACTCGCACGTTCGCGAGTGAGTCTTTCCGAGCGCGTGGGTGCTCGCGTGACCTCGCAAACGCCCGAGCGAATCTGACAATATTTTCATTATTAATCTATACAGGGTGTCTGATAATTATTGACACAGCATGTGTGCAGGGCAGATTAAACTGAGTAGAAAAGTCCTCTACTATTTTGCGGTTTTCGTAATAATTAATGAGAAATTAATTAACAAACATCTGCGAATCAGGATGTATCCTCGCGATTCAGCGAGAAAAGACAGTTTATTGTTTACGGTTGCTATGCACGCGCCGAGGCATTGAGAGGAGCGCTCTATTAACAACAACGGTTACACATGAAAATGGCATCATTGTTGTTAATAAAGCACTTCTCCCAATGCCTCGCCGCGCACCTGGAAACCGTGAACAATAGCCTCTCTTTTCGCGGATGTATGCTGATTTGTGGATTTTTATCAATTTCTCATTAATTATTGCGAAAATCGCAAAATTGTAGGAAATTTTTCTTGTCAGTTTAACTTACTCTACTTGCACACAAGCGCTGTGTCAATAATTATCGGATACCCTGCAATCTCTTATAATAGAGTTATTCATTCTGAAATAACATATATTTTTTACACAGCCTTCGGTAGCAAATCAGTCGGCGCACAAGTTGGCGTTTTGGATTGTAGTTTGTTTCTTTTATTACGCGTGCCTGAGTCACTCCCAGAAGAAAAACGGTTTGACATGATGATGTTGGCGCTAATTCTATTGATAAATTTAGTAGAGCAGTGCGACGATAACAAGCAACTTCTTATCGACTCGAAGGCACCTCCATCGTCAGAAAGTATTTTCGATAGTAAGTATTCGCGATTTACACTTCAATGTAGCACACGTGGATCGTGAAAATACAAGACAACCTTTGTTTTCTATCTGCGTAATTTCAGCGGAGGAAAGCGGCGTAGCATCGTTGATTGATTTGTTTTACAAGCAAGAGGAACTTGCGCGTGCCGAGGAACAGAAAACGGACGCGATCCTAGATGGAAAGAAAGATTCTGAGCAAACAGAAACGGTATCGACTACTACTAAATCTCAGGAAGAATTCATCGAAGAGACCGTCACAAAATGTTCGTATCACGTTTACTTCTACGCGCATACATACATATCTATCTTACATATATCTATCAACATTACTCAAAATTTGCTATATATTAATAATAATGCATAGTACAGTCATATCTTAAACGAGTCATGGTTTCTTTAGATTTTATATCATTGAGCCTTGACTACATTAATAATTTTTCAACTATTAACGATATATTTCTTGACGAAATTTTAAAAAATTACTTTTCTTGTATTGTTTATTAAATACTTTCTGTCTAAAAAAAAAATAAATTGTTACTTACACATACCGAGATATCTAACAACAAAAACAATCGATAAAGACTTTTAAAATTTGTTTTGAAGAAAAATATTTAATGTGCTTATGTTTTGTTTGAGATATAATCTGTATGTTTTATTAGAACATCTATATATAGATGCTTTTGTGATTTATGATTATAATCGCGAAATTATTATTTCACAGTGTTACAAAAGGCTGGACGACATATGGAGCATACGTTGATCGGAGCATATGTAGTGCTGTTACTTGGATACTTAATAATGGATAACAAGGTAAAAATTAAGTTAATTATATAAATGAAAAATACGATTAATCCTTTTGTTACATGTCTTATCTAATAATACGTCTATATTTAAGAAAGAAGCGCATCGAGTTCTTTTTTTTCTTAGTAAATCTTCTTTCTGTTATCCAGGAATACGAGTCGCTTGTACGGAGTAGACTTCCGGACAAAAACTTCTCCACTATGGTATCTGTACTTCAAAAGTTCTTCAACTTCATGAATCTGACGGCATCGGTAATTATCCGTTGGAGAACATTCTGCATTCTGCCCCCGTCTTATCTGAGAAAATATGTTATTTTTATTGCGCATATTTGTTTCAGAACGAAGTGAGTAGTTGCGGAATTGCCGCTACCGAGAAGGTAATCAAGTTCCTAAAGATGTCAGATGCCAGAATCGAGGAAGAGAAGAATGAGTTACCATTGCCAGCGTTAGAGGACACCAACACGATGCTTGACTTAACTTCATCTTGATCGATATGTTATGCACATACCTGACAGCATTTCTTTCATCTGGCGTACACGAAGAGCCAAAGTTGTATTTTTTGTCCAACAGAAAAGAAATTCTTTTTATTACAAGATGAATGGACTTGTTTCATATTCGTATATTTTGATACATATTTATTCACTTACGTAATTTATTGTTGTAGGTTTCATTATTATTATTGATTTGACTTATTTCCTTATTTACAATACGAAAGCTAGCTTGTATTTTAATTTTAAGTATAAAATAACATAGCTTTGAGTTATGTATAGGAACACAACTTGTAATTATAATTGCAGGGCACTTATCGCAATTATATCGTTATGTCTACACGATATCACTAATGATTCGAGTTAACGACCAATCGCTTTCTTCTAAAGTTGAGAAACTGCCAAGAAGAATAAATAATGCGATAAGCTTCTTGTCAGCCTGCCTGATTTGTTTCTTGTATATGAGATCTTAATACTGTACGATCGATTTTTAAAATGATATCTAATGTTTTAAAACCTGTTAAGCGATCAACAGCATTAGTCACAGTGTGCATGGTGACCGGTTGAAATTCGACGGAGCATTTTCTTCTCTCTTTCTTTTTTTTAAGTGTAAGGTTATTTTAATAATAAAATTATATTATGATATAAGCCTTGTAAATGTAAATTTATAAATTATAATTGTATCTTATATCCGCAGTTTCGAATTATTGGATCCCATTTTAGCGCTAATACAAACGTAAGACGGATTACACGGTGATCGATGTGATTACGCGCGGTGCAAGGGTATGAGAAATATTCGCGCATTCTATGCGGTGAAATTTGAAGAAAGCAAATACGTTTTACGCAAATCACGTAATACGTGATTACATTTGTAGTAAAATCGCCGAGGAGCGCATATATGAAGATCTATGTAGAATAAAGTACCTTTTTTAAATACATATTAAAGTATGTTTTGATTACATTTGTCCCGTAGAGTCAATCGTGTAGAACAACGAAACATGGCCTTATCAATTTCTGATCTTTAGCTCGCCCTTATATGCTCGTCTTTATATACAGATTTCCCTTTAATGAAAATTGCAAGACAATTAAATAGCATCAATATTGTAGGATTTTGCACTTGTGTGATTCTTTCTCTTCTCCCCCTCACCCATCACTTTTCTCCTTTTCTCACTATGCCAAATTTTTTATTATATTTATTTCTTTTAAGCTTTTCAAAAATCTCAGGTTTTGATTTTAAATTCGCCGCAGTATTATCATTCAGTCGGGGCGTTTTTCTTATCTTGAACGTAAAAATTAGAACACATATATATCTGCTTCATCAATAAACAATAATTAATACTAAACAGTAAAAAATACTTGAGTTAAGAACTAAAATGTGCTACTCTCGTGCAATTTTTTAACAAAATATTTCAAAATATTTTGAAATGTGACACAGCAATGGTGTTCTATAAACAATTTATCTGTTTTTAAATATTGAATATTACATAAAATTACTTAATACATAACAAGGAATTTAAATCCTTGAGACGATCTTAAATATAAGAATCGAGTATGAATACCGGCCTATGTCATTGGCCGGTATTCATAGTCGGTTCTTATATTTAAGATCGTCTTAAGTACAATCTTAAGATGTTATAAACCAATCACAGAACCGTATTAGCGTCTTAGGACATTACTTAAGACGGTTTTAAAATAAGAACGGACTATGAATACCGGCCATAGACTTATATGATAGACCGCGCGGTCCTATGAGCGGCTTGAAGACAGGAGAGAGACTGAGAGACAGAAATATGGCGCTAGTGAACCTTTCTCTCTCACAAATTGGCGATAAGTCTATGGTTTTTCTACTATCCATACAGAGGAATAAAAATCGCGGCTTCGATATATCGCACCTATCGATTACCTATGTCGCTTCTCTCTTATATAGAACTCTAGTTCAGAAGTGCAATTAAAAAGAACAGACCAATTGTGAAATATATGTACGTACGTTTGTAGCCAATCAACGTGTTGCTTTTCCGTTAGAACCAAAAGTTTATTGGCTACCGCGCCGCGCGTAACGCGTCAACGCGTCCTGTGTGCAGTCGCCCATTGGTCCTCTACTACGGTTTGAATCAAATCTGATTGGCCTCTATTGCGCATTCGCAGAAATACTTCACCTTCTATTCTTTCACCATGATCTCAGGACTCAGGCTTCTCTTGCTGCCTCATCCCATTCTCTCTACAGACTGCAACATTGGCGAAGCGTCGTGGAACTGTTTCACGCGCCACGTGGTTTTATATCACACATACATGATTTAAACTGATTATATTACAAAATATTGTGAAAATGCACGCAATTTGGAATCTATTTACTTTGGAGCGCCCACCGTATGCAACGTGGCAAATCAAACCGCTAGATGCAAAGAAGAAGGGTATAATTATCTTTTTTTTTGCATGCGTATATACACGTGGTGTGGTATCCGATCTTCAATGCGTTTATCTCCAAATGTGTTTTAGTCAAAGTTGGGTAATAACTAATTAATTAATTGGAAGTTAAATAATAAAGTTAAACAGTTGATAACTTTTAACTTAGTTAATTTTAAATTTCAAGTAACAAACATGCGCTTTAACTTTTATTAACTTATTAACTTTTTTCTAAGTTAAAAGAAATTTTCTTTGAACGTTAATATTTCTTTAGAAAATTTTAAATATTAGACAATTAGAAAAAGACCAATGATCGTAATGAGCATAATACCTTACTAGTGCAAGGTTATTTGCATTTCTCTCGAGTTTCAAAAAGAGAGGGAAAAACAAAAGATTATTTAAAAGCATTATTTCGTTAATTTAAATTTTATTTAAATAATGTGCAATGAAGGGTGCGTTCCACTTCAACGCTCGCAACGCTCGCGAGTCATGTCATCCTTGTTGTTTATCAAATGATAAATAAGGATAAACGATGCTCGCGAGCGTTGCGAGCGTTAAGTGGAACGCACCCAAAAATGTTCTTTTATGATAGTTATTAATACCTATCTAATAATCACTATCTTATTATCTGTATTTCTTATGTAATTCTTTTTATGTAATTTTTTAACTATTATTGGTTAATTTTTCATAAATAAAGAAAAAAATACATTTCCATGTAAGAAACAATATTTCTTTGTTATTTCATATATAAATTTAATTTGCAAATAAAATATTAAATTTATTCGAGAATCCATATTGTAATTGTTTTTCGTTTAAAGTAATCCAATTTTTAAAAATTGTTTTAATTTAATATAAAAAATGCTTTTAAAATTAACTTAATTTAATCTTAATGCAAGTTTTAACTAAAGTAGTTTTTTGTTCATGTTACTTTTAACGTAACCAAGTTAATTTTATAAGTCATTAACTTTAAATTAACTTAGTTAACAAAAAGACTAGTTTACCCAATCCTGATTTCAATTCCACCCATGCTGAGAGCATTATTTTGTAGTAAGGACAATGAAATACAAAATTTCATTAGTTATATGACATTAAGAAATAATATCAGTTTTATCATCGCCTTCGTTATGCCTTTCTGCTGTTATATAGTCGTGGTCTTACAAGTTAAGTAACTGTTTGTTATGCATATTAATTGTGATCAATTAATTGCAATCGTAGCAGTGAACATATTAAGGAAACGCAAACGAAAATCCGATCCTCAGCCACTTTAATGTTTTTCGCACACTGTATCGCAATTCATTGCCTTGGATACTGCATCGGTCAAGAACTACATCAAGTCATATACATCTCTACATAATACTGATTGTTATTTATATGTATATATGTTATTTTAATATATTCGTGCGATTACGTTAATTTCTTTTAATTTAAAGAATTTTTCTGTTAATTTTTTTAAGTCTTGTAGCTCCTATGCATGCTCAGTTATGTATCATTCGATTGTTACATATGTATATAAGATACAAATTTATATAAAAAACTGTTGAGTAAAAAATCTGAAAAATTAAAGAACATAAAAAGGACAGACGGAGGAATATATTCGAGAATTAATATATTTGTTAATTGGATCAGAACTGCACTGTACATATAGCTTGCAAAAATAATAATGATTATGAAAATACATTTGTGAGTAACTGTTCGCTTCCGTTTCTAGGCGTGGACGTAACTCGATTTAAGACCACACTGGGCATGGCGATTCATGATCTGGAATCAATGGGTAATTTACATATGGAAGCTACAGCCCTAAGCCGCTTAATTTATCGAATGAAGAGCAAATTTCGCAACGACAAAGGCTTAAGATACATGGTCAAGTTAAACAAGGCATTGCTCAATTATTACAACATGTCTCTGAAAAAAGAGTACACAGATTTGCGGTCTGATCTCCGGATGGAAGACGGAACGTACGTTTTACCGAGTAGACAAAGACTAGAGTACATGCTTACAAGAACGCAGGGCTTCGGAAAGCTTATGACCAGAATAGAAGAAATCTCGAGGTACACCTCGCACTTCTTGAGGGCCAGAATAAAATTGGGCCACGCGTGGAGCATTGCTTTAGTCGCTTTTGGCACCACGAGCAGAATTTGGTATTGCCTCTATAAACGATTTGTCGTAAACTCATTATTCTCTTACTCGAATAATAATATACATTTTTTTGCAGGTTTCATGCAAGGAATATAATCAAGAAATGTTGCAAATGGTACGATGAGCTATACCAATGTGCAAAACAGTTTCAATATGTTGGTGCCAAATTCTGTCTTCCAAAGAATCAAAGCTTACCACGCAACTTAAAATCGTGGCTCTGTTTAGATTGGATAGGAACAGATATCATATAGTATGTTTATAATTACTTAATATTTTAATTAAGATAGAATATAGACTGAATTGTAAAGTGTTTTATAATATTTTAGCACTCGTAACTCACAGACCTGGCAGAAAATATTTGCAGAACCCCCAACCGAAATAAATAATGATACCAAAATAACTTTTATCAAACCTAACGAAGAGACTGATGGTTCAATGCCTAACGAAAAGACTGATGATTCAAGACTAACACAAGTTATTCAGATTGCTTCGACCAATAATATATTAGGAGATAAACCTACATCAAATACTGACATAAATGATATTGGAGGTATGTATCGATTAGAGCGATATTATAAAATATCCTTCTCTATTACATATATGTCTAACACACATAAAATATACTAAACAATTTCGAGAAGTGAATTAATTTTTATCAAGTTTAGGTTTAAATATTCTAAACAAAACAGACAACTTATTTTCTTTAAGAGAAAGAAATATTTTATTTACAGCACATAAATAAAATGTAACTACACGTCAAATAAAAAATAGTAACTGGAGATCATTTTACGTTATGTAAAATATAAAATATGTTGCTGTAATTTTTTTCATATTACATATAAATAATAATTAACTAACATTTCTTGTAAAGAATTTATAATCTGCAATTCTTTTCTGGAATTTATAATCTGTAATTTTTTCTAGATCTGAGATTTTGATAAATTCTTTTATTTTATTTCATAACGTTGTTGATTGTATCTTTTTTTCAAAACATAGCTATGTTAAAGCAACCTAATTTGATATCTCAAGTCTTTATTTTTTTCTATCATTACATAAATAATTAAAGTTAATTAAATACTTAGATCTAAACTTGATAAAAATTAAAAGCAGTATATTATAACTAACTACAGATAAATAGACAAAAAGGGTTCTTCTTCTATGTATTAATACATACTATTTAATTTTATCTTGTAGAAGTGATAGATCGAAAGGCTTTTGAAAGAAGTCTTCCATCAAATGATAGTTTCATAACAACAAAACGTAAACACATGGACACTGATGAAAGGAAAGGCCTGAAAGAACCAAAAAAGAAAAAGAAAACAAAATAAAAAATAATACTAAGAAAAAAATCTAATCATGTGATAACCATAGTTCAGCTAGATTACAAATCAAAAACAACTGAAGCAATAGATTTAGCAAATTTATATAGATATAAAACTGTCAAGCTGTAGAAATAATTGTATAAATTATAATAGAGTAATTTAATTATCAGAAACTTTAATTTTCCCAATTAATTTCATTATGTGCAAATTAAAGAAATTTTAGCAATAATATCTAGTTCATATCGTTTTAAACTCTATCCTATCAAGTGTGCATGATGCATATATCAAATTGTTATATGTATTAAAATTGTGATATAAATATATAATATATTGTGATATACAGCTTGACGAAAAAAAATGTAAAAATCCAAAAGAATATAATTGTACATTTTTCCATTAAAGATATTTTTGTTTTCTTACATGCGTATATGTGTGCGTTGCACTTAACTCACTAAAATTAACTAATTAAGAATGCGTTCTTGGGTAATAAACGTACATATAAAATCAGACGAAAGAGAGAGAGATCGATTTTTGTACTGTACAAAGAATTATATCCGAGTATCTGCTGCTGGGAAATATCTTTAATTTTAGTTACGGGCATCGACAAGCATGCTAATGAAGGGAGAGAAGTTGCAGGAAAAATAAAGGCGACATTATGCAACTTTAGTTGAAAGGTGTGCGTGGATAAATAACATTAAGCTTGTAACTAGCTTATATCGTGGGATTTTCCATAATTGTGTGAGATGTAAACGGCGCGATGATTAAGCGTCGTAGGCCGGATAAAGGTGGATCGCGTATCTCCGCGGTCTCATCCAAAATTTCAGGCCAAAGAAGTCGGAATGTCTCTTCCGCATATTGTTGAAGCAGCAGGCGCGGAACTGCCGGGTGCCGCATATATCTGCGCATTCCCGTCCGCACTGATCGCAAGGAACGGTCTCAGCGAAGCTCCATAGCGCACACACTGCAAAAACGAATAAAGTTATTGAAGGATGAAAGTCGTGCTAGGTAAATCTGCCTATTTAACAATCTAAAAACAATCAAAAATTGCAAAGACTTTTAAATTTTCCCAACAAGCAATCAAAGAGGTATAATGTAGACGATCAATAATCAGAACACAATTTTTATCGCATATCGGATGAGAGAAAATTGTAAAGCACGGAAAGAAGTTTAATATAAGTATAAGAGTAAGTATGCTCCGACGCGATGCATTTATGGATGTGACGGCGAAGCCGTCCATGTCCGGTAATGAATGTCAATCAAGTAATTATAACTTATCCCGATCGTATTACGTAAGTCAATGCATATCTTCACGGAACTTTCTTCAACTTTCGGAATTTTCATTCTGGATCGTCATTACCAGTCGATAATTTTAACAGGAAATTTTTTAATTTAGCAACTCGTTATTATAAAAACATCGATATTGACGCGTTAAAGATTATAAAAAGAATCTTATTATCTATTATCATTTTTATTTTTCTAGAAAATTTCAGTATATTTAGAAAAGTATGTGAGTCATATGTATATGTTTTGTATTTTTGCATGTAAGTAAGAACTTAGATAACCAACTAAAATTAAGTATTTTTATGAATGCCATTTAATTATGAGTCATGAAAACGAAATACGTCTCAGGGAGAAAGCTTTCAAAATTATAACTTATTTTATTTAAAATTTATTTTAACACACGGTAGAATTTATAGTTTAGTTTTAATTTAACTGTAACTTCAGAGTTATCGCGTATTTCTTTCTAACATAATTCCAAAATATTAAAAATATATTTTATGTCTCGTTTTTTTGTCGTTTAGTCAATTAATTTCTATGAAGATGTTTTATAAAACGATATATGTGTAATTTTATTTTGATATTACTTTGTATATTTCTACCTATAATATCTTATTCTAATGTATTTTCAAATAATTATGAGAACATGATGAGACACATTTCCCGTCTCGTTTTTTCCCGTCAATTTTACAAAATCGTTTAACTCCATGAAAAATACCGTGAATTATGAAGGCATTTAATGATTAGAAAGCTATTTTTAGCATAAACTGCAATAGTCCACTCTTCCTAAGAGATCAACGTGAAATCCAGCGATACCACTTTGTCTCACTGCTAGGACAGTTAATCCGATTATCCCGTAAACACAAAAGAGGCTATATACACCGTAATTAGTAATTTCACTTAGCTTCCCTTTGAAATGTCAGCTAAATAGCGCACTTTATTGTATGCAATATTATGTAATATCGTATATTAAAAACGGAGCGAGTAATGTTCATAGAATTTACAAGAAACATATACATAATATTGCAGGGTGTGTGAATCTTTCTTTCTACTCTCTCAAAGTCTTTTATAAAATGAGAAATCAAATAAAGAAAATAGAATATCTCTCATATATGATTTTTTCAAAAAATTTCAAATAATATTTAAATACAATAAATATTCATATACAATAAATAAATAAGATATATTTACTCATAACATAACATTGACACTTATCTTATTAATTTCGTTTAGCATTCTCAGTATCAAAACATAAGCATAAGAAGCGTGTCATAGATACACTGCTGTTATTTAAACACAAGAATTAAAACTTCTTATTAAAACAACAAGCATAAAAAGAGGTGAAAATGACAGGTTTTTCAAAATCTTTGAATATATATAATCTTCAAATAAGTTAAACAAAAATATTTGTCACATAATAATAAATAACTAATGTAAAAAAATAATGTGGAAATGAAGATATATTAGATAACTTAGGCCAAGATACATACATAATAAAAAAAAGATTATTACCTGCGAAAAAAAGCAGCATCCAAGGGTGATTCATTTTTATGAGGTGTTCGCGATTGAAGGTATGATGACAAGCTCGGCACGTCGATAAGCCTGATGACTTCAGTTGCGGACGTAAACGCTGTATTTCAAACAGTGAAAATATATTAGTGACAAAGAATTTTAACGCAAAAAATTTTTAAACTGATGCTACTAACTGTTATAGCGTTATATATTTCATTTTAATCGCGACATTTCTAACTTTAGTTAGAATATTAGCACTTTTAATAAATGTACTTTCATTAACGATATTATCAAAACGCGATTATCCCAATTTTTTAAATTTTGGTATAACAAAATAAGTTTATATTATATAAGACTAAAGAATATATACATACGCGCAGGATCAATTGCTACATAATCTTAAGATTTATAAACATCATTGTGACAGGTTTTTTTATTTACGTACACGAGTGTATAAGATATTATCGAAGTAGAAATAGCGTTATATTAATAAGAGAATCGAAAATAATAATACGTATAATAAATATCCGAATTTAGGATCCCACAATAACTAAGACACTAACACAAATCGATATGAATTACTAAGAGAGATCTGCTGCGGGTGGTCACTTACCCTTTGCAGGTGAGTGCCGGGAAGCGAATGATAATCTTGAGGGGTACCGCTACTTCTAGGTATCATCCCCACTATCCAAGATTATCTCTCCCACCCCCACGCACGCAACCTTTATCGTTTCGATATAGCGATATCCGCTATACGTAGAACGTTAAATCGCAAACGTTAATCATTATAAATCAACGAACATTCGAATTCATGGAATTCAAGCGACACATATTTATATGTACTTTTGGGAAAATAAAAAAAATAGATTAAATAGATAATCAATTTAAGATAAAGTGCTTTTATTTCACTTTTTTCAGCACTGAAAGAGTTGATGCTCGAGCTTCAAAATTAAAGTACATTAATACCTTTTTATTTCCCCGGAGCATAATTTGTAGTTAAACCAGTCTACTTTAATCCTATGTGAATATTAATCTAAGAATGGTAATATAAAGGATATTGACAAGCAATATCGCGTAGTGCCTCCCTTGTGAAACATTTGTGCGATAGGGTAGTAATTGCGCTGAAACATACGGAAGAATTTATACATTTAATAAGCATCTCATCTAATCGATAAATTAAAAAAAGGAGCTTGCTTGAGACTTCGAGAGTTTAGACGTATTTAAACTATTTCGTTCAACTCTCAGTAAAATTATCGTAAATTTTGTTAAGCCTACGTTAACACTAGAACAACCAACTCCATCAAAATGACGGGTTTGTAATTTTTTCTCAAATTTATAATAACACATTTTCTAAGATTTTCCATGATTTTTGTTGTAATATATAAATGACTAAATTGATCAATTTATTTTCCCCCCTCCATCTCTTTTTTCAAATATATACATATAATATATTTAAATAATAGATACATTTAATCGTCGGTACTTCTATAGTGTTAATATTTATAGTTTATCTACGATATTAGAAAAGTACTTTGCCACCGAGATTTTGATACAAAGCAGGTTTCTATTTTATTTCTTCTCATTTTTTAGTTTAGAAGGTAATCCGATACGAGAATTAAATAACGGTAAGGACGTTCGTGTTAAAGTGCGATGTCTGTCACATTGGAACGATTCGAACTGGGGTAGTAGACGATCCGTTCTCGGCGCTTGTACTCTGTTTCGGGGATCGACATTTCGCACTCGACGACAGCGGGATCCAGCGTGTCCTCGACGACGACGTCTAGCGACGTTCGAAGGTTACCCTTGTACCAGTCTGTCGAAGATTCCTGATCGCTCCTGCGATTGTTGCTTTCGACCCCCTCGACGTAGAGCTTCAAAGACGGCCGTGGTCGCGCGCCCGTGACCACGCACGTTAAATTCACGTGGGTCTTGTTGAAGGGGTAAGTGCGCACCGTCATGTCGCTTTCTGGGACTTAAGGACAAAAAGCTATCGTCAGTTAAATAGTGCGAACCATCAATTATGGAGACAAGCTGAATTCTAACTAATTTACAGATTAAATCCTCTCGTAAACTTGCCATAAACAATCATCTTCGTTGAGTTGCTCGCTTCGTCCTGGAATGTGCTGATCGCGCACGTGTATTCCCCTGTCATGTCTATCGTAACGGTCTTCAATCGTATCACGGAACGCGAATATGGATCCTTCAGGTTTTCCATTGGATATTCCGCAACTCCTTCGATGATTCCGATATCTTGTGGCGGTACTGGTGGTATAAATGCACGCGTATTACGATATATCAAATTTAGATTGAACAAATATGGGATAATATTTTTGGGAAAGAGCTTTATTAGACATGATTTATTTATGATCGCTATACAGGGTGTTTCATTTAAATTAATACACCTAAGTATCTAAAAAAGTAATAAATAAAAATGTGAAATTAATTAAAATGTTTTAGTTGTATGATCTGGAGGGGAACAAATAATAGTAAAATTAATTTTCGAAAAATAAATTTTTCAAAGTCACAAAATATTTAATGGAATTATATGCTCTTTTACACAATATAATTTCTCTGATTATTCTGCATATAAGAGTATTAAGGTAAAAATATTAAAAAATCAATAGTTCAAGCGATATTTTATATCTTATTTTGGCATATTTTGAAATGATATATAAAATATCTTGTAAACTATACATTTTTTTATAATCGTTCTTTAATACTTTTGCGCAGAATAATAAGATAAATCAATTGGTGTGAAGAAAATATATAGTTGCTTTTCAAAAAAAAACTATGCAATGTGGAATATGCAAAAATTTTTCTAAAGCAACTATGTGTTTTCTTCATATCAATTAATTTATTTGATTTATTGAAACATTTTTATTAATTTCGCGTACTTTTATAGATATTTAGGTGTCTTAAATTTAAATGAAACATCTTGTATATCAACGGATTAAATCGACAAATTTAGAGATAATAAATTTAAATTTCTTTAAAAAATATTAATATAAAGACAAATCTGCGCCTCATTAAATGCATTTAGAAAATGTCAAAAATCATTATTTAGTTATTTTGCAACTTTTGAACGTTCCTTGTAATATCATTAATTATATAAATATAGTCAAATTTTAATAGCTAAATTTGACCTTAAGTGTCACGCCATCAATTCAAAACCATCTTTTAAAAAACACAGTTGCGAAAAGTTATAAACTATATAAAACTTTTAATAAAACTATTCTACTATTACAGATTATATAAAAATGGTTATATATAAAACTACAACTAGTTAAGAATCAAAGTATCTTTATACGCGCCTTTTGACGCAAGCGAGCCGTAGAGTATGTCACGATTTGTATTTTTCTTTTCTTGTTCATTACTCAGTCTCATGCTGCATGCTAACTTCAAACTGCGACATTTCCCTTCCCACGGTATCCGCGCGTCGTTTCAATACCCTTCGCGATATCTCGCGACAGTTCCGATGTAACGCAGTCGCCGATAGGTATAAATTTAATAACGCGCAGATACGTAGAGCCGACATGTAAGTTATAATGAGACCGCGTGGGCGGTGAATTACTTGGCGGAATCCACTGATAGATCTGATACGCTTCGTGAAACCATTTGATTACGAGTCCGTTCTCGTCTTCGTCAATCTCGTAGATGCAGATCAGGTCCACCGGTCCGGTGCCGTTGCGCACGGCGAGCGGCACGTCCAAGGATCTTATCGAGGAACCACAGGCCCCTGCGAAACATTTTTCGGCGATATAGTTACACGAATATATTTTATAGTTATTATAGTTTCGCATCGCGATATTCATTGACGAATCCAATAATTATCGAGGATTAAAATGGATTAAAAACGATTACTCATTCAACCGGCGTTCGCATAAAAGCGAGAAGTGCCGAGATGTATGGTTTTAAAACTCGTCGCGCAATTTTTATCCCCGAACTATTCTTAGAATTACAATTTCTTTGATCATACTGCGACATTTTAACACAGTTATGCGCACAATATATGCTTGAAAATTTTGCCGAAAATAAAAAAAATAAATAATAAGACTTCCGAGCCGCGGGTCTGGATGGAAATTAACGGTCGTCGGATAAGAGATAACGGAAATTATTTTGGGGAACGGGAATTACACCCTGCATCTCCCTGGAACGTATTGCTCTGCCGTGTTCATCCCCCGCGTCGCGATCATCCCCGATCGAGTGAATTCAGACGAGTTCGCACAGCACTTCCCGTTCGAACGGGAACGCGAATCCCGCGTGATTCGTCGTGGTCCGTCACTCACCCGTATAACATTCGAATATTAGGAGAACGATTATTGAGGACGAGACCGTGCGTGCTATCGACGGCATTCTTTCCAAGGTCCCTTCTCACACTGGTGCACAATTAAATACGGCTCGTCTAACTCATGTTACACCGTAGCCGATACGATTCTGCGCAGCGTCATGTATCGCCTCCCTCGTGTCCTACACACGAGTTCCGCACACTGGCCACAACGCCGCGTCTTATCGTCCCTCAGAGATGAACGATCTTCTTGCTCTTCTTCATCCAACTTAGCGGCTCTCAGCCCCCCTTTATTGAATCTAGTTTTGGCCTGAAACATACTTCGTCAGCACGGCACAAAGCCGGCGTAGGCAAAGTAACGCAGTTAAATTAAGTCGAATAGTTTCACAAAAACAGAAATGTAAAATACGGATGAAAACAACCCCAAGGAGAACAGAAAAGTCAAAATAATGTCAATTTGACATCATATTGACCAAATTTATGTCATTTTTTGGATATGATTGAAATCTCGATCTAAAAATCAAAAAAGACATAATAAAAAAGGAGTCAATATAAAGTCATTTTTAAGTCATCTGAGATCAAGATTTCAATCATGACCAAAAGATGACATAAATTTGATCAAATTGGATGTCAAATTGACATTATTTTGACTTTTCTGTTCTCCTTGGGACAGATTATCTATTGCGTCAATAGTTCACAAATTATCTATTGTGTCAGATTCCCAAAAAATATAAGTGAAAGGAATGTTCTTCCTTTACGAAGCGCCGAGCGCGATTTTTAGAGATGAATGATGAATCCGGATCCGAATGGAAAACGATCCTTGAACCAAGAAGAGATTCTGTACCTCTTCCCTTCGAAAGCACGGAAAGGAAGAAACTGAGAACTCTCAGAAGAAACTGATCGAACTCTATGAAATAAAAAACAGAGAAAATTGATGAAATTACAAAGCAGTCGTGGTACTACAATCAAGAAAGTTACAACAGGTACCCTAACAGCACAGAACATTGCAGCAACATTGCAGCAATATTGCCAATATTGCTGCAATGTTGCTGCAATATTGCAATATTGCTGCAATGTTGCTGCAATGTTCTGTGCTGTTAGGGTAGTCATATCCCCAGTAAAACCAATTAGGCTGCGTTCGAAAACATCATCGCGCGAGTGCCCTCACATAGCATTTTATCCTTGTTGTTCACCGAGTGTTAATAAACAAGATAAAATGATACATGAAAGATCTCGGGTGATGTTTCCGAATGCAGCCTTAAGAGTAACATATCACATCAAATAATTTCCTAATAATAATAATTTAAACAATATAATTAAATTACGCACAACATGTATATATTATTCCACACAGCATGTAATATTGCAATAACCAACGCATTAAAATGAAAATAAGATTAAGCGGTGTATGAAAGCTCTCGGCATGATGTTATTTTGTAATTATACGAAAGTTTAGTTTCCGATTGCGCAACATTGGACCAATCTTAAACCACCGCTCATACGATAGATTGAAAACTGAATGCAATTGGAATAATTTTTTAAACAATTTAACGCAACAAAATAGAAACATCGTGTGTTACTCATTCAAAAATGTAAACGAGACATTCAAAAAATTATTTAATATTTAAATACGAGAAGATACGTTCGAAGCGGAAAGCGCGCCTAACTTCAAGCCGCAACGACGTGCACTGAGGATATTTATAATGAATGCGTTTTACAGCGAAACTTCGCAGAATGCGATGAAATAATTAATTGAACGAAAAGTGTACCTTCTTGCAGCCTGCGAAAGGGTTAAGCGAATAAAATCGATCGAGCAAGAACGGCGGTTCAGTCACATTAATTGATCCAACCTTTGTCGATCGATCAAAAGCGCCATGATTCCCTCGAAAGCGCCATGTTTCCCTTTGAGAATGGGCGCGTTCAGCAGACCAAGCCGTTCAGTAGCAATCGAACGTGATTGGCTCTTACTTTTAGAACCAACCAATCAACGCAGAATGTTGATAAGACGAACTCAACAGTTGTATCTGCTGAACGCGCCTAATGCTGGGTCTACAATGCGAGTCTCAGAGTCGTAAGTCGTAAGAAACTGACCAATCACAATCGAATTTGAGGAGAATAATTGACTGAGATTGGTCAATTTCTTACGACTTACGACTCTGAGACCATCTGAGACTCACATTGTAGACCCCGCATAAAGCCCGTTCTACATTAGTCGCAAGTCGATCGCAAGCCTGTTGCGACAGCCAATCAGAAGCTAG
>NJRP01000094.1:248843-271243 GCA_003063835.1 Aphaenogaster floridana | reverse complement strand
CAAATTGTCATCATGACAAATGTAAATAGAGAAACTATGCTTAGATAATCTGTCATAATCCAACTTTGCGCTTCCCACGTTATTATGCTATAAATCGCTCTTTTGGCGGATTGTGTCCAAAGTATTTATAAAATTGTGACATCGCAGATTATTGCTGATGGCAATAAGAATAGCAATAAGATTGTATGCGTAGAAAGAAAACAAGAGAAAGCTATGCTTTCGTACTTGCGTTGCAAATTCTTTCCGCCGACAATGGAGAAGCGAAACGTTCTATTCATCTACTGTGCTTTTGTTACTCTCCAAAGTGTTTGTAAGTTGGGCATGTCAGTTTGTCACCACTGTCACTTTTCAACTAGCACGCCACAGGTTGATTCGCGATCAGCACTGAAGAAATTAATAGCAATTCTCTCATTTAAAGCTGACAGAAAAATCCTGCATATCGAAACGTCTGCAGTCTCTCAGTCATGAACGATTGAAAATGAACATCCTTTAGAAGTAAAGCGTAACAAACAGAACTAAACAATACTTTAATCTTTTCTTTTTATAATTGTTTCGAAGACTTTAACGGATATTTTGAACTTAATCTTACTAAGATATTTAATATCTATTTATTTACAATTAAAAAGTAAATAATGACCTGTCTCAATATTTCTCTATAATTTAAGAAATTTGGCTTTGTTATGATTATTGCGAATCAACTTGTACAATTATATTTTTTAAATAATAAGATTAGGACTATATATTTTTTAACCTAATATTAATATTAATATTAAATTATATTAATATTAATATTAAAATGTTATTAACAGGTGGACTTCATAGAAGCTTGAAATATTATGAAACAATTCACAGTACTCACTTTCAACATAGGATTGTAAAGCGAGGCATTCAACATAGTTATCATCCATATAATAAAATAAGCGAATTGGAATTTTATTCGCATGGGCGGTAAAATATCTAATTGTATTCAATTGCTTAAATTATTATAGGTCTATTCTTTTTAGCTGAATTTCTTGCACCCTTCATCTTTTCTCTTTTTCTCTCCATGTTGGAGAGAAGTATAAAAGGAAAAAGCTTATATGTTCAGTTGAAAAGAACAGAGCTTGTGTCATAAAAGATGTTCACTGTTTTAATGACATTCTCTTGATATTTCTTTCAACCACAGTCACTTTCGATTAATTTTGACGCCTAGAAGAGAAGTTATACATTCTAACTTTAAGGCATACGAGGTTAATGCTGATGGAAAGGAGAAAACTGTACATTTAGGTATGATGCAATTCAGCAAAGCAGCAAAATTCACAGATTGTTATATTTTATAATGTTCTGCAGAGCATGATAATTTTTATCACGGCCGAGTGTTCGGAGAAATTGAGTCTCATGCTCAGATGCATATTGATGATGGTATTGTGACAGGTAGTATAACAATCTCGGATGAAACCTTTCATATTGAAGTGAGTATATCTGCCGAGCAAAATGTATAATGGTAGCTAAAAGTTTACGACACAATCTTCATAAATTAACTGGACAATACAATAAGAAATAACGAATTAATTGAAGCTATATAATAAAAGAGATTATGTACCAAAAATAATATAGATATAACTTTAGTAATATATAAACAGAAGTTTGCAACTGCAAGTAGCTGCATTTTAGATAATTTTGAATCATCTAATTTTTTAGCTACCACTGTATTTTTGTCACCCTTGACACAAATTTTGTTATAATCAAGAAGTTAACTTGTATTTTAGCCATCCTGGAGGCATCTGTCTCATTTAGATAATCAAACAATGATTATTTATAAAACTTCCGATGTTAAACTCAGTTGGGAGCATTACCAAGATGGAGAAGGTCATACGCACGGAGCTCCAAAGACCTGTGGTTACGTCAAGGAAGACCTGAGTATGGTTTTACTATAGATATAGATAATATACAATTTTATAAAGTAATATAGTATTTTTTTGTTTCGTACAATCATTTCTAACACTGATATTATTTTTTGCCGCAGATTATACACTGAATGACAATTCCAAGGAGGACGATACAGAAACGGATAATAGCAGTAGCAGGGTGAAGAGGCAAACAGAGACTTACGAATATACACCGACAAAAACGAGATGCCCATTACTATTGGTCGCCGATTATCGGTTTTATCAAGAAATGGGCGCCAGCAGTACAAAAACTACAATTAATTATCTGGTAAGCGTAGCAGTACACTGTTGTCATATATTGATTTACAATTATAATAATATTAATTGGTTCACAGATAAGCTTGATCGATAGAGTACATAAGATTTACAATGACACTTTATGGCAAGAACACCAAGAAGAGGATGGTTTCAAAGGAATGGGTTTTGTTATCAAAAAGATCGTCGTTCACAGTGAGCCGACGCGCGTGAGAGGTGGTGAAACGCATTACAATATGGTCCGCGAGAAATGGGACGTCCGTACATTACTCGAGGTTATTATATGCAATTTGTGAAGAATGTCATAAAATTAACTTTAATTATACATAAAGTTATTTTAATATAATTAACTTTGTTAAATTAACGTGGTTAAACGTTGAAATTAAATGTCACTTCTCATGATATTATTGTATTAATGTAGGTGTTCAGTCGAGAATATAGCCATAAGGATTTCTGCTTGGCTCACTTGTTTACTGATCTCAAGTTCGAAGGTGGTATCCTCGGATTGGCTTATGTAGGGTCTCCTCGTAGAAATTCGGTAGGCGGTATCTGCACACCAGGTATATTAAAAAAACATTTTGTATTCTTTCTCATACACATTACTCTAACATTGTACAACGACAAGGTGACATTTACACATGATATTGGATCTCTTATAAATAAATAAAAAATTAATATTTTTCTGCAGAATATTTCAAAAATGGATATACATTGTATCTGAACTCGGGACTAAGCTCCAGCAGAAACCATTATGGACAGAGAGTAATTACAAGGGAAGCCGATTTGGTTACAGCACACGAATTCGGTCATAATTGGGGCTCCGAGCATGATCCAGATATTTCAGTAAGTTAAATTATCATTGTATACTGCGAGTCCAGCTGAAAATTACTGAAACTAACATTAAATAATTCAAATAATAAACATTAAAAGAAGAAAATAGTTAAGACAGCATCATGAGACAGTTAGTTTTTGTTAAGATATGCAAAAATATGAAATTATATATATTAAAATTGCAAAAATATAAAATCATATATAACTTAACTTTTAAGAGAGAGAGAGAGAGGGGGAGGGAGGGAGGGAGATTTTTATATTAATATTGTTTTACAAGTTTTTTCTTTCTTTTTTCTAATTCTCAAGGTTGGAATTTAATTTTCTGACATTATTGTAGGAGTGCAGTCCAAGTGCAAGCCAAGGTGGATCTTACTTAATGTATACCTACAGTGTTAGTGGCTATGACGTAAATAACAAGGTGGAGTATATGCTTTATTCACACTGTAATTTCTATCGTAAACATGATATATTGGATACTTTAATGTTTCTCAAATGAAGCATTGATATTCTATCGTATGTACGTTTATATATAATTTTATGCACGTGTTTTTATAGATTTACTTTTCTTTTTCCATAGAGATTTTCTCCGTGCAGCTTGCGATCCATCAGGAAGGTTTTGCAAGCCAAATCTGGACGCTGTTTCTCAGAGCCAGAAGAATCGTTCTGCGGTAATTTGAGAGTCGAAGGCGACGAGGAATGCGACGCGGGTCTCTTGGGAACGGAAGATAATGACTCATGTTGCGACAAAAATTGCAAGCTTCGAAGTAATCAAGGAGCAGTTTGCAGGTGAAATTACACCTGCGTATCCATTTCTTTTACTTTTACTATTAAATCCTTAGGCTATTTGTATTCAATGATGTTTAATGGCGTTCGTTTCATTTTTTTCGATAGTGACAAAAACTCTCCTTGCTGTCAGGGTTGCGCGTATATGCCTGCGGGCGTGAAATGTCGTGACGCGCAATATGCCACTTGCGAACAGGAATCGCGCTGCACCGGAGCGTCTAGTGAATGTCCGAGATCTCCGCCCATGAAGGACAACACTGGTTGTCTCGAACGTGGTCAATGCCGCCTAGGCAAATGCGTACCATACTGCGAAACCCAAAATTTACAAAGCTGCATGTGCGATACTAGTACGTACTTTATTTTAAATATTGGATGTCTGCAAATATAAACGGAAAAATTTTATTATGTGCATACTAATTCATCTTATCATATCAGAAAAATGGAATTTTTGTTTTATAACTCATTTCTACAAATTTGATGTTCATTTGCAAATAGTTTATTAATTGTGCAATTAATAGAATCAACTGCTTCTTTTGAGATTTTTAGCTATGTGTTATAATTTATCCCAGTTTTATCAAAATTAAAAATTTGATATATTATTCTGTAAAAATATTTTTAAAATCGAGAAAACTGAGTTTTTAGAGTTGGTTCCACATTGCATAATTAATTTTGATTATGTATTGAAAGTACAATGTATAATTATTAATATTATTATGCCGGATTTTATTAATAGTTGCTGATGCGTGCAAAAGATGCTGCAGAATGAGTTTGAACGAAACGTGCTTCCCGATAGACCCGCAAGACATTTTACCCGATGGGACACCATGCATTCAAGGCTTTTGCAACAAAGTAAGATATATTATATTAACTAATTCGATAAAAACAAAAGCAATTTTTATGTTTAATGTTCAATATTACACATTTTTTTAGGGCGTGTGTGAGAAAACAATTCAAGATGTAGTGGAACGATTCTGGGATATCATCGAGGATATAAACATCAATAAAGTTATGCGCTTTCTGAAAGATAATATAGTGGGTGCTGTAATAATCATCACCGCCATCATCTGGATACCGGCGAGTTGCGTTATCAGTTACATCGATCACAGACGTGTGAAAGAGAGCGAAAAGAAGTGGCGGTGGAAACATACGGACGAGCTCATTCATCCGGATGAGCCGAGACAGGTGATTTACGTTGGCGGTCAGCGACAAAGAGTACAGCATGTCATGCATCAATCGTGAATTTAGTTAATTCGCGTTATGTATTTCGTTATCTAGTCAAATTTATATAAAATGATATATATATTTATATATCCGTTTGGAATGACGAAATATTGTAAATATCTTTTCTTTCTACGTTATACACATGCGTATATAGTTTCTACATAATTTCTGTAAGATTTTGAACGAATTTTGTAGTTGAGCGAACAAACGATGCATTCCTGTAATCTAAAGAAATTAATTCGTATTTTTAGGAATTAGAAATATGAAGTTTTTCACTATTGTAATTGTGTTTTTTGATACTACGTATATCAGATATTAAAAATCTTTTTCTAAAGTATTATCTCTCTAAAGTTGGCATTTGCTACTTAATTATTAGAATACGACTGCCATGTTACATTAATATATTATAGTATCTAAATCGACGAAGAATTAAAAATAAAAATATTTGTTTTATATACCTCCGAGTATTGTACAATCTACTTTAATAATATTTTAATGTACGTTTTAATATACAATTGTAAGTATATGCGAAAACAAATATTAGTTACGTAACGACTTGTAATGATATTGAAAAAATAATTCTAATATATGAGAATATTTAAATTAAAAAAGTCAAGAGAAATTAAATATTTAAGGAAAATGATTTCGAAATTCGTGCCACGTTGGAATTTTCCTAATATCGAAAAGTCCGCTCCTGAGTTCAAATATGTCAAGTCGCAACCTACTTCAGTTTAGTTTACTTCTAATAAAAATATCTGCCTGATGACTGAGGATTTTTGAAGATCTAAATATTCTAATACTTGCTATACATCTTCCTATATCTCTCTCTCTTTCTCTGTTTGTAATTCGTATGTCCTTCACACTGTACATATTGGGTGCTTTCCATTTAACACAAGTCGACAGATGAAACGTCGTTTTATCTTTCTTGGCATTCAATGAGTCACAAAGATAGACTTATATCGACTTGAGTCACTAAATGGAAAGCACCCAGTGTTTCCGAAAATGCATTCTTTAAAATTTATATCGACCATCTGTCAAATAATGATTATTGAGATGAAATTCACGTTGTTATTTTTGTCGTATATTTTTGTATCCGCACAAGATTTGTACATAACCTCAAGCACGAATCCAGCAAGGCCGGCACGTGTTTACCTAATTTTTTACATGCGCCGACAAGTATTTCGAGCATGCTGATTGGCTTCCGAATAGAGACTTTCCGTCGTCCGAAAAATTTCCCTGCCGACAGCCAATCCGTGTGTCCGAAAGGTTTCGCGTATCTAACCTTCAATGACACGTTTGCGCGTGCGTAAGTTCCGTTCGGAATTCGCTTGCCTGCGTTCGAATTGGAAGGTTGTGTCCGGTTGCGTCAGCTACTCGTGCTACTGGTCCGAGGTTCCAGCCGGTACGGAACGTCGTGTCAGAGATGCCTGCCGAGAAGTTTTTTCACGGAAAGATGGATATGCTGCCGGAGACCATCAACTTCGCGATGGAGGAGGAGGCGACGTTACAATTATGGAAAGAAGAAATGGTATTTCAAAGAAGCATGCAACTGTCCAAACGTCGGCCGAAGTACTCGTTCTACGACGGGCCGCCGTTCGCCACCGGCCTGCCGCACTACGGCCACATCCTCGCCGGCACCATAAAGGACATCGTGACGAGGTACGCGTATCAAAACGGTTATCACGTAGAGCGCCGGTTCGGCTGGGATTGCCACGGTCTCCCCGTGGAGAATGAGATAGACAAGAAGCTAGGCATCAAGGGGCCCGACGACGTCGCCAAGATGGGCATCGAGGCGTACAATCAGGAGTGCCGTAAAATCGTGATGAGGTACGCCGAGGAATGGCAGAGGATCATCGGCCGGATGGGACGGTGGATCGACTTCAAGAACGACTACAAGACCATGTACCCGTGGTACATGGAATCCATCTGGTGGATATTCAGGCAGCTGTACAACAAGGGTCTCGTCTACGAGGGTATCAAGGTGATGCCCTATTCCACCGCCTGCAACACGCCGCTGTCCAACTTCGAGGCGGGCCAGAATTACAAGGACGTAGTCGACCCGGCGGTCATCGTGACCTTCCCCCTGCTGGACGAGCCGGGAGTGTCCCTGCTAGCCTGGACCACCACTCCTTGGACGTTACCCAGTAACCTGGCGCTGTGCGTCAATCCGACTCTTGAATACGTGGAGGTGAGGAATGAGAATAGCGGTGACGTTTATATCATGTTAGAGGCCCAGTTGTACACTCTTAAGGGTTCTTACGTTATAGTGAACAGAAGAAAGGGTGTAGACCTGAAAGGGAAGGCGTATGAACCGCTGTTTCCATATTTCCTGCATTATAGAGAAAAAGGCGCGTTCAGAGTGCTGAACGATACTTACGTCACAGCGGAGACTGGAACCGGCATCGTCCACCAAGCCCCGTACTTCGGAGAGGATGATTTCCGATGTTGCCTGGAGGCCGGTATCATAAGCAAGGATCAAGAGGTTGTATGCCCTGTGGACAGTTGCGGCTGCTTCACGGAACCGGTTTCCGACTTCCTCGGCAAATACGTCAAGGACGCGGACAAAGAGATAATTAAGTATCTTCAATCTAAAAAGAGGCTGATCGTCAGCAGCACGACGAGGCATAGCTATCCGTTCTGCTGGAGAACCGACACGCCGCTCATTTACAAAGCTGTGCCCTCTTGGTTCATCAAGGTGGAGGAGATCAAAGATGAGCTGCTGGTGGCGAATAACGAGACCTACTGGGTACCGGATTTCGTGAAGGAGAAACGATTCGGCAACTGGTTGCGCAACGCGCGTGACTGGGCTATCAGCAGGAATCGTTACTGGGGTAATCCCATACCGCTGTGGGTCTCCGAGGACAAGGTGGAGACTGTCTGTGTGGGCAGCATCAAGGAGCTGGAACGGTTGACGGGTACGAAAGTGAGCGATATCCATCGCGAGAACATCGATCACCTGACAATACCGTCAAAACGTCCGGGAAAGCCGCCATTGCGTCGTGTGCCCGAGGTATTCGACTGTTGGTTCGAATCCGGCTCCATGCCATACGCGCAGATGCACTATCCGTTCAAAAACAAGGAGAACTTCGATAAATACTTCCCGGCGGATTTCATCGGCGAGGGTATCGATCAGACGCGCGGCTGGTTCTACACACTCATGGTGATATCCACTGCGCTATTTGGCAAAGCGCCGTTCAAAAATCTTGTGGCCAATGGTCTGGTACTCGCGTCCGACGGTCAAAAGATGTCGAAGCGCAAGAAAAATTATCCCGATCCCATGGAGGTGGTCGATAAATACGGGGCGGACGCTCTGCGTCTCTATCTGATCAACTCGCCGGTCGTGAGGGCCGAAAACCTGAGGTTCAAAGAGGAGGGTGTTCGGGACGTCATCAAAGATGTTTTCTTGCCGTGGTACAACGCGTTCCGCTTCCTCATTCAGAACATTGAGCGATACGAGGAGACAGGGGTCTCGTTTATGTACGACGAAAATTTGGATTCCTGTTCCAATAATATAATGGACAGATGGATTATATCTTTCACGCAATCGCTGTTGGTCTTCCTGAAGAAAGAGATGGAGGGATACAGACTGTACACCGTGGTGCCCTATTTAATAAAATACATAGATAATCTCACAAACTGGTATGTGAGAATGAACAGGAAACGTATCAAGGGCGAGGATGGCCCTGAGGATTGCAAGAATGCATTGACGACTCTGTTTTTGGCGATTTACACAATGGTGCATGCCTATGCGCCATTCACGCCGTTCTTGACAGAATTCATGTTCCAACGATTATTCAAATGGATCCCGCACAAGCAAGAGTCTGACGTTGAAGAGCCTGTAAGTGAAGAGTCTGAAGTTGATGAAACTGAGTTTCTGAATTATGTGAAAATTGAAGGTCATGCGCACGAGAGTGTGCACTACAAGCTGATACCGCATTCGCGTGATCATCTCATCGACAAGAGCATAGAGAAGGCTGTGTCGCACATGCAGTCAGTCATCCAGTTGGGCCGCATTGTGCGGGACAGGAAGGTAATACCCACGAAGTATCCCTTACCGGAAATCGTGGTAATCCATCGGGATGCTGAGGTACTGAACGACATCGTCTCGCTGAAGTCGTACATACTCGAAGAGCTCAACGTCAAGAAGTTGACCGTTACCACTGACAAGCAGAAATACGGTGTGATCTTGAGAGCAGAACCGGATCACAAGACGCTTGGTGCTCGCTTGAAAGGCGAGTTCAAGCAGATAATACAAGCCATTAAAGAGCTGTCCGATGAAGAGCTGCAGAAGTTCATCGCCACGAAGATGATCGTCGTGCAAGACCACAAGCTCCAGGAGCAGGACCTACGTCTGATGTTCAGTTTCACCGGTCCGACCGCTGAGCAGCTGTCGAAGCAGTACGAAGCCCACAGCGAGGGAAACATACTGATCCTTCTGGACATCACTGCCGATGAGGCGATGCACAACGAGGGAATAGCGCGGGAGGTGATCAATCGAGTGCAGAAGCTGCGAAAGAAGGCACGGCTCGTACCCTCTGACGAAGCCGTCGCGTATTACGAGATCAAGGACGCGAGCAGCAATTTGGCCAAAGTAATCGTCAGCCACAAGGACTTCATCGAGAATGCGACTAAGACCCCGCAGAGAGACATGGCAGAATTGCCACCCAATGCCGCTATTATTCTTAAGGAGCTGCAGAAGATCAAAGGCGTGGACATGATGCTCACGTTGGTCAGCACCCAGGCCGATCATACGTCCAAACGGGACGACGCGACGCCGTCGGGATCGCAATCCTCCGTGGGCTACGTCAACGTGACGCTCGTGAACATGCAACCACGATATGGCACGTCCTCGAAGAATAAAATTCTGTTGTATGATTCGGAACTGGGGCCCATCACGTACAAACGTCTAAAACAGGAGATCGATTTGGTATTCGGTATTTACGATTGCTCATACGATTTGTATCTCAACTCTAAAAAAATTACCAGAACGCTGGACGATATGCCGGTGGAGCGAGACATGTTTGACAAACAAACACTAGAAGTATCGAGGTCATTTGTTAAATAGTTGTTTTCCAGTGTATAAATAGCTACTTTCATCGACTTGCGATTTTATCATTAATGTAAAGTTAAAGAAGAGCAAGGACTAAATCTCGCAAATCTGCAATCATTATTATGTTTTGTAATATTTTTGTCTTTTCTTCTCTCTCTCAAGTTCTTAAAAAAAGATGACATTTTGTATTATATCTGCAAGATGAAGCGAGAGACATATAGTTAATTTTTTTTTTTGTAAATGAAAGTATTTACTGTGAAGCACGTTAGAAAACGATATTTATGATTTAAATTAACATTTAATGTATTTATTTAACACATAACTTAATATACCGCAGCGTTATAATATACGTGTTTTAAAGTAAATATATTTTTCATGAAAGTTTATACACATTGGTTATTTTGTAAATTTAAAGAGTAAAAAGAATTATATAATTGCATTTTTAATTTCAATTTTTTCACAATTCTATCATCATATTCGATTTGTGTCTTATACATCATTGTTGGATCAAAAAATGATTCGTGATCATTTGTATGAAGAGATAATAGATGATTTGATAATTGATAAATCTTAATATATCAGTATACAAAATTTTAGATATATATATATATATATATTTATGGCTAAGAAACAAGGAGAGCACTATATAATAAAAGTATCAAATAAATAGACATTTATTGGCATAACTAAAACAATCGTGTGTGTATATATATATTATAATTATTAATTTAACTCCAACAAATTTATATAGCACAGAGACTATAGTATATACCTCTATATGTCATGCCCGTCCTTTTGTTATACCATAAGCACTTTTGGTGTAACTTATACTTGTATTTTTATGCTTCTTCATTATGCTCGGACTTCGGAATCCGTCCAACCAAATATCCGCTTAGTTATAAAGTTCTTTTTTTTTTTTAAAAAAGATTGATTTTATTGATACACTATGCAATCATTTCTCACATACAAATCACTATAACATAAGTAGACATCGACGTTTCTCGGTTGCGATGTTTTACGCGTGGTCTACAATAGAAGTAAGCGTAAGAGTAGGAGTAGGAAATAAAATTAATTTAATTCGCTTATGCCCTTACTCCAGCGCCTGTGATTGGCTCCCTCTTACTCTTACTTACTCAACGCTTACTCCACGTATTGTAGACGGGGCTTTAGAGATCGCAAATAATTCTTTCTTCTCTTTATCAGTACAAAATCCATTCAAATGAACTTGCTTTATACTAATGGTAACTGCAATTCACACATTATTAGACATGGTTGTCCACATTTCCATAATACTTCAACACATTGACTGCCACATCATGTGCGTCATTAATACATGAAAGATTTCTCGTTTCTGACAGTGTCCAATCATTTAAATACAAATGAGAAAGAAGCCTCGTTGAATGGCGTTTTATAGAAAAAATTAATTACGAGAAAACTGTTTGGCTTCCTGGAAATTTTTCATGAAACTGAGTAATCATATATGAATGACATGGCAATTAGCGTATTAAAAACGCACATAAAATAATCTTATTAAATTCGGCGAATCAAAACGTTTACCAGTCACACAGCACCAACAATACAATGCACTAGAAAATCGACGAAAATAACAACTAATTACACATAAAAATATTTTTATAATTCTCTCATTTTATAATTTAGAGTTGGTCATGATGAAAATTAGAGAAATAAACTATTAATTTTTTTATTACCTCACTGAATGAAAAGTTGTTCGTTCAGAATTTTATATATATATATATATATATATATCTTGCAAAGAAAACTATATTTCATAGAAATTTTATTTTATCGTACGGAGTATTTTCCAGATTACTTTGTAACGTAAACACCATAAAGTAATATTTTCTGCGGAAAATGTATATACAGTCTTCCATCAAGCTTAAAAGAATTTAATAAGGAGTAAAAGGAGTGGAGATAAGAATACGTTTAAACAAACGTTGAAATGCAATAGTTCTTAAATAATAAACGTTTACGTTATACGTTTGAAATTCATAAGTTGCTATTTCTGCGCACTCAGAGACGTAGCAACACAACGCAACAGTGTCACGTTCATGTTATTGTTATGTTCGTCAGAGCAAGTTCGTGACTGGCCAGTTTTAATTCTTTATTATTTAGGAATTATTGCACTCTCAACATAGCATTCAAGCGTAATTATCTTCCTTTTTTTACTCATTAAATTATTTAAAATTTAATGGAATGTCCTGTTTACTTTATATAGATATATGATCTATAACATATATATTATATAAGTATGTTAAAATGGCAGGTGAATCTCCTGCTGTCGTTACCATAAAGAAAAATTTCTTTTGAATTTTCTGCAAGAAACATCACACTAGAATTTATGCGAACTTAACATCTCTCCTGTATATAACGAATTTAATTATAATCCGAGATAAATATATCAATAGAAATATACACATTGCACATTATCCCGCAATCGGTGTCTTATACCTTCGAGATTTAACATCAAGAAAAATATGAAAATCACAAACTGCAGTGAACTCGTCATCATCAACGATAAACCTGATCTCGAGAGTGTTACATTGAAACCAAATGCTCGACGACGAAGATTACCGTTTGATTGATTCCGTTAAACCTGTAGTATACATGATACCCTAAAATGTATATTATACCGATTTGCATATACGGTGCTTTTATTAAAATTACAATTTAATAGTCGTAGTAGTCATCGTCGTCGTCGTCGTCATATCATTCCACGTTCCGAATGTTATCTTGATCGGGAAAGAAATTACTAAACAGAGAAACGGTGAAGATCGCGGTCAGCGCGTAGAGCGCGATCGTGGTCGTCGCGGTGAAGAGTTGAGCGTAATGATACCGAGAGTACCACGCAAGACCCAGCATGATCGTCAGGAGGCTTACTAGAAGCCGGCTCAAGTCCCAGTCGTTGTGCACCGAACTTATCCCCGTGCCGGTGGGCAGATCCGGGAACGATTGAGAATTGAAATAAATGGACGACGAGTTATCCAGCGTGGCCGACTGTACGGCAGCTGGTCGCGGTTGATGTACCCAACAATGGACCACGCAATCGTTGAACAGACCGCACTGCTCAAGGGTCTGAGTGTCGGGCTGCAATACGCGGCCGTTGAATACTAATCGCACCGCTTTACGTGCTTCCAATTCCATTTGAAAGTGCCTCCTGCAAGAAATGCGAAGATAAGTTATAACGGACATGAAACAAGAAATAATATTATCAAAGGATTACTTTTGAGAGACCGTAACAAAAACTACTTAGCGAATTCGATAACTCACGCTACATTGGATTAACGCACATTAAAGGCTGTTACACATATGAGCATATCTAAATACAATAGTAATATAATCACTTTAACGATGAAATCAAAGTGTTCGTATTCTGTTAAATAACGTGATAATATCATTATTGACTATTTATATAAAATATTCATGTGCTTCTACATTTAAATAACTTCATGTATAGCAGCTTTAAATATGCATTAATCCGGTGTGGTGTTGGTAATCGAATTCGCTATGTTTATAACTTTAATGACATGATAATGTATGCCAAACTAAAATTACCTTTTAAAATCACCTAACATTTCTTTAAGACTTCCTGTGACTACTTTCTGATCGTCATTTATGAACTTCAGTTTTATAGTGATATCACTGTTGCTATCGTTTGACTCTTCCGACATACGTTCTAACGAACTACTAGTAGTTTGGTCTATCACCGAGTCAGAATTAGTTGCCTTAACAGCTTTTTGTAACAACGATCGATCAGCATTGCCGAATGAATCCATGGCTTCGATAAGTACTTCTTCCGCCGTCGCATCCGTTGCTCTCGAGATTTCTTGCGAAGATTCGCTGGTATCTAATGTCATTATGATACAAAATGAGATTTAAGTAACATCTAGTTTAAGTAGTGAGATTAAGTAACGCAAAGGAGAAAGAAACAAAAGGGATATTTACCCACAGCAGCTGCATTTGAATAGAGTGATTGTATACTAGCGTTACTATTCGAAGTTGTCTCCAAAGTTGTCTCCGAAATTGTTTCCTCTTCTGTTGTTTCTGAACTGCGGGTCCGACTAACATCTTGGACACTAAGATTACTCGTGTTCTGATGATTAGCTCTTATCGACGTGATACGCGTTGGCGCCCGATCGCGTAGTATAAGTACCGTACGTATCAGTGGCTGATCTGCTATACTTGTCGAGCACCAAGCGATCCATCCCACCAACAGTACGCTCATGACAATGAAAAAGTCTGTGACTTCATCGCCCACTCCCTCGATCAACGACATCTTACTTGAGATGGATCTGTTATAATAACAATAAATGATTATTTGTGAAATCGTCTGTATTATTGTTAATTGTTCAGATAGCACAAAGAATTCTTAAATCATTCAAGTATTCTTTCTGAATTGTAATGCCTCAAGAAGTTTTCGACACTGGACAGTATATACGTAATACATGCATGCAAAATATTACAAAAAAAAATGCAACAGAACATTTGGTATCCCTCACGAATTCTTACAATATTCTATTTTCTGAATTGCAAAGTATTCGTTATAATATACTTCTGAAAAATACTTTGACATGAATGGATAATTCATGAAGAATTCTTTGGATATTCATTTTTCTAATTCTGTAAGCGATCTTTAAAATTAATTCTCTACGAACTTCTATTCAACCATGTGCTGTCTGGGTTTGTATTGTATTTTTGACACTTGATTTTTAAAACATTGAACCGACACGATATCAATGAGACGGTTTATAAATAAGCAACTGTTTTTAACAAAGTTTGCAATAACATTATGCATTTATCTCCATTAACATCAATAATTTTTCCCAAGATACATTTATAACTTATTCGCCAAAACATTACATCATTATGATCTTTAAGATCGAAGAGATAAATTAAGCTTTAATCTATATCTGTCTAGATATATTTTATAAGAGATTATAATATTATTCATAAAATTGCGATCTTGTTATTAATTTTCCAGAACTTTGAATCAAGATGGTAGTCCAAGAACAAAATTAAATGCTGGTTCAACATGAAGTAACGATTATCTTTCACGCGTTTCACGATGACGTTACGCTACATTCGCTAATTATCAGACGCTATTAACGGTCAGGAAGGCAGAAATGAAAGGAGCGCGACATACTGGGACTGAAAGCTGCAACAAGATCCGTCCTCCGCGAGGTTATCTCGTCCGAAGGGAAAATTTGTCAACACGGGACTGCGAAATGAACGCTGCTCTCCTTCCTCGGGGCCGAGGAGCGACGTCTCATGGCACAATTCGACGATCCTGAGGTATTCGAGGAACGTCGTCCGTTGAATCCTGTCAGCGATATTCTCCTTCTTTTACCGACGAGCGAGCAGCCTCCTCGTCACGCACATAATTCCCTCAGTTCCGTCAACGTGTAACGCGGGACGCGATAACGGCTGCAAACAGTAAGACACTCACAAATACACGATCGACAAACATCTGGAGAGAGAGAGAGAGAAAGAGAGAGAGCCAGAGAGCGCGATAGAGATGACGCAGACTGTAGTTTACGGCGGAGACATGCGACGTGTACATACCTGGGCTGGTAAATAATTAATGCGATCGTATCTCTCGCGCTCTTTTCCTTACGCGTGAAATTCGAGAGGCGAAACTTCGATTATCACGCTCAGATAAACCGTCTTGGCGAACGTCACGGTCCAGAGAGAGGAACTGGCTATCGGTTGATCGCGTGGCGGGAGAATTGGAAGAGCCGCCCTTGACATAAATTCCCACTGTTTATTTGTTACACTCGGTAAAATTCGTCATTATTATTATCATTATCGTCACACACCGCACCGTCATCGAGCGGTTTCGATAGTGGTCGGATCTCGGATCACGCCAGGTCCACGTCATCGGAGGAATAAATTATACGACGATCTGAATATGTATTAGAGACGCATAATCCGCGGCGCGCGCCGTTGCATTTTTCATTCCTCGTCCGGACTCAGTCGAGACTTTTTGTAGGTAGCCTGTTTACGGCCCGAGATGTTACGGCTTAATAATTTTCGACAAAATAAATCTATAAAGAAACGCATTGAATGGATTGGAAGGAGATAGTAAGGCCCATGACAAGATTATGCATATATATATATATGTAAGACGATTGAAATTGTAGAGCATCCAAGTTTTGTAATTTTGGGCATTGACTTAAAGTCGACGTTTACGCCTGTCTTCCTTTTTCTACCTCCTTTTTTTAAGAAACACGTTAAGCCATACACTTCAAGTCTTGGATGCTTTATTACAACTTCGATCATCTTGTATGCATAATTTTGTCACGGGCCTTATTATTCCCTTCCAATCCATTCAATGCGTTTCTTTATTTGTTCGTTGAAGATTGTATGTTGTAGAATAAAAGCAGATGAAAACGATATTCTATTCAATCCCTGTAGTTTGCCGCATAAAATCTGTAAATTTAAATAAAAGTCTATTTTGTGAACATCCTAATTATTAAGTTTTAAGACTCCTGGCCATTCATCACTACTACCTCAAATTGTGACATTAGAAACGAGAAAACACATAATAAAAATTCTTGCAAAATATATTAAAATAGAAATATTTTTCTCACAATAAAACAATATTTGCATTCGGTAGAAAACTTAAAATATATCGAAAACTCCTTGAGATCAAGAATTGAGTCCCAGACTCGTTCTTCCATGTTTTCTTTCCTCCTAAAGAGTAGAGAGAAATGAGAAAATTGAAGAGATTTTTCGACGCCTCTTCTCGCAATAAAAATACACTCGTATAATTATCCTCATATAATTCTCATAAAGCTTTATTCATGTAGTCCTCATAAATCTTGATGAGGGAAACGGGTGTCCTAGGAGCAATGGCTCTAAATGCGGCGATGAAATGATCTTTGGTAACGACAGCAGCGTCAAGATCCTCCTCCAACGCCTTCATGGCAGCTTCGTGGCATATCGCTTGAATTTCTGCGCCGGTGTAACTTTCCGTTAGACAGACCAAATCCACGATATTTACTTCTTTCGCGATCGGCATATTTCGCAATTTTATGTCGAATATTTCTCGTCTGGTATCTTCATCCGGTAACCCAACATATATGATACGATCTAATCGTCCAGGCCGGAGGAGTGCCTGAAATAATTATTGTTGTAATTATTTCACGATACTACGAAAGACGAAAAAGATATAATTTAGAAATTGTAAAATTTTCAGTACTGTTATATAAGATAGTAATAAATTATAATATAGAATTATTAAATTATTCGATTATTTTGCCGATATTACTTTGTCAATTTTGTCCGGTCGATTAGTAGCCGCTACTAGCGTGACGCTACCCAAAGTGGTGACACCATCGAGTTCAGTCAGTAACTGAGCCAACACTCGTTCCTGCACGTTGCTGCCGCTACCACCGGAAGACGAACCTCTTTCTCCACCTAATGCATCTATCTCGTCGATAAATATGATGGACGGTGCGACCTGTCTCGCCTTCCGGAATACTTCTCTCACAGCCTTCTCAGACTCGCCCACCCATTTCGAGAATAGCTCCGGACCCTGTAAGCAATTGCGCGATATAACAATGGAAGTATAAATAAGCATTTCGAATGACTTACCTTAATATTTAGAAAGTTAACTTTGCTCTCGGTAGCGAGAGCCTTCGCGATCATGGTTTTAGAGCATCCTGGCGGTCCGAACATTAAAACGCCTCTAGGAGGCGTAATGCCCATTCTTACGAACGCTTCGGGATGCTTCAGCGGCCATTCGACAGCTTGTTTTAATTTCAGTTTCAAATCCTTTTGTCCACCAATGTCCGACCACCTCACATTCGGTACCTCCACCAGAACTTCTTTCATAGCTGAAGGCTTCATTATAGTCAGAGCGTAACGAAAATCGGCCATCGTCACCTTTGGTTCATCGTCAGTTTTAGCCTTTTGATGGCATTTCACTGCGTTGATTACCGCTCTGGAGCACAAACCGTATAGATCCGCGCCAACGAAGCCGTGAGTAACGAACGAGATGCTCTGTACATCCTCGTGCGAAAGCGTATTAGGGATCTTTGAAAGTAACTTCATCAGTATTTCGGCTCGCATGTTTGGGGTCGGTACATAAATCTCGAAGTCCATGTCCAATCTGCCAGGTCTTCTCAGAGAACTGTCCACGAGATCCGACTTTGCAGTGGTAGCCACTACTAACACATTGCTGTTGGTGCTTTGCAAATCGTCGAAAAGCGTTACTAATTGAGTGAGGACTCTCTTCTCGTGATCTGTACTGGAACTGCTTCTCTTAGGGCATAAGCTGTCTACGTCTTCCAATAGTATTATACTGGGAGCGCTCGATGTCGCTTTGCTGAATACCTCTTTGAGCTTACTTTCCGTTTCACCAACAGACTTGCTGTAAATATCTGAACTGTACACGGTAAATGTGTTAACATTACATTCCGAGATTATAGCGTTGGCTATCATGGATTTACCAACGCCAGAAGGTCCGTACAATAATATCCCTTTGCTGATATTAAAACGCTCGATGCTCCTGTATTTGCCAATGCCTATTGTAACTATATCTCTAATATCAGATATGAGAGCGTCGTATCCACCTATATCTTCAACTTTATACCTTTTCTTTGGTACATTTTCGTTACTTTTATCTGCAATATTCAGGATTGTCCATTTCGTTGTGTATAATGCTTTGTAAAAGGCTACTTTTGTAGAAGAAGTTGTTAGATTTATATCTTCAAAAGCTTTTGATAGATCATTTACATCCACTGCTTCAGTTTGTTTTCCCTTGCTTTCCTCTGCTTTGATTTGAACAATTTTATATACCAACTTCTTGCCATAATATGGCACGCTTATCCTATTACCCACGGTGAATATCTTGTGCTCGTTACAATATTTTAAGATGTTGTACAGTTCCACACTTACATCAGACACCAAACGCTTTCCTTGTTGACTAATTAGAATTTCCTTAGCAATCTGGATATCAGATGTTAAAGAACATACTTTGACTAATCCTGATAGATTATTTAGTTCAATGGCTAAAAATAATAAAACAGAAATACATCATTAATTCATTTTCCAAGTTAAATTTGTTGCTAAAAGTTGAAGAGGAATTTGACTCACCGTGTTTCGTTAAAGAGACACTTGTCAAACTTTTGTCGCTAGTCGGCCAGGCTGTTTTGACAACTACTTCATCTTTCGTCGCGACAACGGTTGGTGATCCAATCGCAATCTCGCATAATTGCAACATAAACTGTGACACAAATACCATATCATTAGCGTCCCTCTCGGAAATGCGTTTGGGTAATTCTGCGAAAACATAATACTAAAGACAGATACGAGCGAAAATTATGCTAATTACAAAAATTAACAATCGTATACCTTGCGTTTGAAAGACTTCTATCGTGCTATACAAAACTCTGTTGAAAATGAAAGGATGGACCCAATTTTCTGTAGAGAGTGGGCAGCTTGCCTCGTGCATGGGAATATCTTTTAGCGCCAGAACGCATTGGCACTTGTCGCATTGTTGCAATGACGACAAACTCTTTCTTGATTTGGTAGACATTCTGTAAAAGTAACAGTATTGAATAAAAAAATATAACACTTTTAAGAATAATAATTTATTGAAGTATTCGAACAACAGTACGATTATAAATCGTATGAAACGCTTGGAATATTATTAAACAATTGTTATTTATATATAAAACATTATATCTTTATAGGGAAGGGACGAAAAGAGTAGTAATGTTCTGCTTTCAATTTGATTTTACAGTTATATTTACGGAAAAATCTGTAAATTCTGGATTTTTACCTACTCCATAAAAATAAAGATCAATATTTTCAAATTAGATCCTTAATTGCACATGTATATAAAATGCAAGTTTTAGGTTAGAAACCAAGCTAACCTTATTCACATAAAGATAACATACAACGCTCGTTCGACTAATCGAAATTTGCAGATCGACGGTTATTATCTCCGATATTCGATTCTTAAAATTCTCCAATCGATTTTCAATTAGAATGTTTACTTTTTTAAATCAAGAAGATTATCTTAGTAAATTTAATAATAACGTAGACTATTATAGATGCCCGATTTCTAATAAGTTCATTATTTTCCTTCAAATCTTATTATACAGTTTATCGTTTTCATTTCTTTCATTTTGTTTCAATTTTTCTTTTCATTCATTTAAAATTTTTTTTATTTAAAGTTCTTTATTTTCATTTATTCGTCTCGTGCACAAATAACTGTAAAGCATCCATTTAAACAAAGATTATAATCAAAAGTAAAAAAATTTTAATTGTGTATATACGTTGAATGTTTATCTGTTACAACTTTGGTCTTACACAGCATGCATATCCAAAAGACGTCCAGAAGATATCCCGAAGACATCGTTAGGCGATAGGATATCTTCTGGACGTCTTTTGCATGCTGAGTGGGTATATATAACGTTTTCAATTATTATTAAAAATTATTTTTTGACAGATTATGCTGTGAACTAAACGTTATAATAAATATATTTTTCAAGAATTCTTTATTAGTAATTATTTTAATAATTCCTATAATTGAACAGAAAAATTAATTGTAATCACATAAAATAATTCTTGCCAACAGGTTTAAGAAGAAAAATTGATTTCTTTTACACGCAATAAAGCTCTAACAAATATAATTTATCCAATAATAAGATTATGAACGATGAAATTAAACAAATATAAATATGAGAAAAGCCAATATCGGTCACGGCGGATCTTGGGGCCTAATAATAATTATTTTGTGAATTTTCCTGCTCATGCGAACTGCGCGCCGCATATTCGTTGGTCTTGAAACACAATCCTTAGATGAAGCCAGGAATAATTAATTCACATATTAAATTGACAAGCAATTTAATAATTTTTGATGCTAACAAGCATCTATAAGATCCGGGGATCCCTCCTTTTCTCGAAAAATAATTTTTCGTTTTGAATAAACAATTTTATTTGCTTTGAAAATTGATAACGAATATTGATATCAGAGGAATATAGAGTTTCTGATTTGGCTCTAACAATCATCGTTAACAATCGCGAGCCCTTATAATATCCCGATTTCCCGCATTTCGTTCCCAATTTAAAAAAACAGACATCGTACACCATAATATGGAAAATATAAGAAATTGTTTCACTACAAACAACCAAAAGTGCCATTTACTCGAGGTGAGGTGCTTCCTCTGTCTCAATGAAACCAGCACTCCTTTTTCAGAAACTCGATAAAAAAAACGGCGGCGGCGTCGACATACTTTTTATTTATTTATTTTTTAACTGCTCACATCTATATTGTATATAAGTGCCTGATGTCTGTCTGACCGCGAACTACTTTTTCATTAATAGTTAAATTTTCTTGAAACAGATCTCAAAATTCTTCGGGGATTATGATGAGCTTAATTTTTTTTAAAGAGGGAGCTTGGTTTTCGCGAAAAATTCTTTTTCACGAAAACAGAAAATTTTTTTCCAGATCATTATATCTATATATTTTCCTTAGCGAACAGCGATAAACGCGTCTATCTCGTTTCTCTCCCTTTCGTCCGTTTCGCATCAACCCTCCGTACGCCACTGGACGCTCCGTCAAGTAACGTTTCCCGCCCCTTCCTCCTCCCTCCGCGGCGAGCAAAATTGAGATTCGCGCGCGCGGTAATTTATGGGTAATGATAATGACCTCTCGCGCGCGGACCTCTCAACGATCCTGGACGGTAGCGTGGATGTTAACGAGCGCGGAGGGCGGGGAAGAAGGGCGAGAGACCTCCCGGGGTAATCAGATGCGATGATGCTGCAACCGGACGAATGAATCCCCCCATCCCCCGACCCCCCGGGCGTCGCGGCAAAAAGCGGGAGGGATGGACAGTCTTTTCCCTTTTGTCCCTTTTTCTCCTGGATCGTCCTTCCCCTCCATCCCACGAATTCCAGCAACGCAAATATCGTTTAGAGGGACGGGAGGGGACGGAAGAGTCACGGAAGGCTCTACCAGGAAAACGAGATATTATCTTTTATGAAATGGTGTATTGCGTGCGTGAATCTGCCTCAATCTGGGACAGATATTTAATCGAGTGGAAAGATCCGCTTTTACGTCCATTTTCACCAATGTAGATTAACTTTAATCTCGATTTAGCTTTACCTTTCTCCAGTTCTAATGTTCATTTCTATTAATGTAGATTAACTTTAATCTCGGTTTTAACTTACTCTTTATCTTTTTCTAGTTCTAAAAATTAAAAAAAGATAAAAAGTAAGTTAAACCGAGATTAAAGTTAATCTACATTGGTCAGTGTTGCGCTTAGATAATTTGAAATAATCTAGATACAGATAAGATAAAA